>PVJS01010737.1:0-47324 GCA_004027185.1 Glis glis | reverse complement strand
TTATTTTGAAACCGGGTCTCACGAAGTTGCAGAGGGCCTCATTAAGTAGAGAGAGACAGGGAGAGAGAGAGCGAGAGAGCTGAGGCTGGCCGCAAACCCGGATCCTCCAGTCTCTGCCTCCCAAAGTACTGGGATTACAAGCATGCGCCACCACGCCTGGCCCTAAGTAACATTAATTTCTACTCCAAATTAGAGACATTACTACAATTTCTCAGTGAAATAATCGTAGTAGAAGCATTAGACTATAGCACCTAGGAGAATTGTGATTCCTGGTATGTATATTTAGCTTTTTTCTAGATATACCTGATCCTTAGGTGACACTGAACTAAGTTAGAGGAATGGTGTTTGTTATGGAATAATGAGCAGTCCTTTGTGCAAAGTTAGGAATGGACTAGATCAGAAGCATGGGAATTAACCTACCATATGACCCAACTGTACCACTTATGGGTATCTACCCAAAAAAACTGAAACCAGACTATCATAGTAATGCATGTATATTTATATTTATAGCAGCACAATTCATATTGCCAAATTATGGAACCAGCCTAGGTGTCCATCAACAGATGAATGGATTACAAAATTATGGGATACACATACAGTGGAATTCTACTTAGCCATAAAGAATAAAATTATGTCATTTGCAGGGAAATGGATGGAACTGGAGAATATTATGCTAAGTGAGATTAGTCAGTCACAGAAAGTGAAAGGTTGGATGTTTTCTCTCATACATGGAAGCTATGGAGAAATTGGGACACAGGAGGGACACCACACAAAGGAGGAGAAACCTTAGTGGAGTGAAGGAGGGGACCTAACTGAGGGAGATGGGAGGTGGGGGGAAGTCTTAAAGATGGGAACACTTCAATGGACATGATGTATATACACAAACTGATCAATGCCAATAATAACTTCCTGCATGGGAAGGTAGGGAGTGGGAGGGAGTGGGTTGGGAACTGGGGGGGGCTTACCAAGTGCTGTGTGCATGTATGCCTCTATCACCTCAGACATACATGATTTCATCATGATGTATGATTACAATGCACCAATAAAAAAAGAAAAAATACTATAACTCATTCTCACTATGGTGTATAATTGCAACACATTAACAAAAGTTAAAAAGATAATATATCATTATTTTATATAATACTAAGAAAAAACTCACCCCCAGTTACAACGGGGATGACATAAATGGAAGATAATCCCAATTTCACAGAAAAAATATGAGGGGAAAAACATGAATCTCATAATCAATGAAGTTCTGCATGTCTTAACTTTGTTTCTCTGTATATTCACAAACGTTCTGTCATATAGAAATGTGCATGAAATGTTGGAGAATGAATAAATGAATTCAATCTAGAAAAAAAAGAAATGAACTATATCAGTATTACTCAGGATGTGGTCTGTGGATGGATGCTAGCCTACAAACTGTTTATTTCCATCTTCAAGTACCCCATATTCTTGGATCCAGAAATATTTCAGATTTTGAATTTTTTCAGATTTTGGAATATTTGCATATACATTAAATATATTGAGACTCATGTCTAAATGTGGGATTCATTTATGTTCATATAGATCTTATACACAGAGCCTGAAGGTAATTTTACAAAATATTTTTGACACTGTTTTGACTGCGACCTGTCACATGAAGTCAGATGTGCAGTTTCCCACTTGTGGCATCCTGACAGCACTCAGGAGATTCCAGATTTTGTATTGTGATAGTTAATCTAAGTTGTCAACTTGACCTGATCATGACACACCCAAGATTATGTGATTTTGGGTGTGTAACAGCAGATTAAAGAGAAAGCCCTGCCCTGAATGTAGGCAGCAGGATTCTGATAGGTGCGGACTTAGATAAAAGAGGGAGAAGCCGCGTAGAGTGTGTGCGACTCGTTCAGAGGAAAACGCATCTGCTCTCGCCTGAGATCGTCAGCCGCCGGCTCCGCCTTTCTCGGAAGAGCTTGATCTCGGCCTCCTGCTCTTGGAACTGAAACTCCACCATCATTTCTCCGAAGAAGCTTTCTGATCTTCACATCTTGGACTGGGACTGAATTAGTGGTTGCTCCAATCCTAAGACTCCAGCTCTTAGACCGTTCGACCAGCGACTGGTTCCTCTGACCCTCCACGTGCAGTCAGAACCTGGGACTACATTGCTGCAAACTGTAAGCCCATCTGATAAATCCCTTTTTTAAAATATACTCATTCTGTGTATTCTGTTAATCTAGAGAACCCTGTCCAATACATGTATGTTTGGATTAGGTATGTTCAATCTGTACTACAAAACAAGTATTGCAAATGAGAGTAAGAATTTAGAAATTTTTGGAAGAACTTGACAGAGTAATTGTATATCTTTTTTTGTGTGTGGCACTGGGAATTGAACCCAGGGGAAATCTACCTCTGAGCTACACCCCCAGCCCTATTGTTTATTTTGAAACAGGGTCTCACTAAGTTGCAGAGGGCCTCACTAAGTAGCTGAGGCTGGCCACCAACCTGCGATCCTCCCGTCTCAGCCTCCCAAGTACTTGAATTTCAAGCATGCATCACCATACCTGGTTTGTAATTATATATCTTTTGAAAAGTAAAAATATAGCCGGGCGTGGTGGTGCACGCTTGTAATCCCAGTTACTTTGGGAGGCAGAGACCGGAGGATCCGGGTTCGCGGCCAGCCTCAGCGCTCTCTCTCTCTCTATCTCTCTCTCTCTCTCTCTCTTTCTCTCTCTCCTTAGTGAGGACCTCTGCAACTTTGTGAGACCTGGTTTCAAAATAAAGTATAAAAAATAGGGCCGGGGGCGTAGCGCGGAGGTAGAACGCCCCTGCGTTCAATCCCTGGTGCCGCAAAAAAAAAATATATATATATATGTGGGATATATATATATATATATATATATATATGGGATTGTACCTTGTATGTTTTTGGTTTTATTTCCCCATTTCCTTTCTCTAGTAATTCATTCTTATTGCATTTTCAGAAGCACTTGTGGACAAGAGATTGCAAATTTGAATACATATACACACATACAACATATACCTTTCACTACTGGATAACCCCTCAGCCTCTTCAGCTCTAATATTCTACACAAAGGTATTATCTGTACATGTTGTCTGAGGCTGACCAATTCCAGAGGAAGATGTGGTGTTTATTGACTTTTGGCCTCTTAAGAGCTACCTGCTCTCTCTGTCAAGGAGATGAGGATGAAGATGATAATAATGGCGACTGTGATGATTTTAATGACTAACAGCTCCTGAGTGCATCCTATGTGCTGACCTTTTTATGTACCTCGTCACATTTAATCCTTCAATTTAATGTGGTTTCACCATTCCACAGAATGAAGAACTAAGATCTCAGAAAGAGACTCAGAAAGTAGAACTAGAGAATATGCTAAGTGAGATTAGCCAGTCTCAGAAAGTGAAGGGTTGTATGTTTTCTCTCATATGTGGAAGCTGGAGAGAAATTGAGAAACAAAGGGGACTTCAGATAAATGAGGAGAAATTCCAGTAGAACAGTAGAAGGGGATTAGGGAAGGGAGGTAAAAGAGGAAGGACACTTGATGAAGAAAAGAGTTCAAATAATGTTATGCACATATAATATGTTATCAATACCAATCTCAGTAATATGTATGGGGAGGGAGAGGGGCAGGGCGGGATCTGGGGGGAGGGAAACACGCCAAGTGCTGTGTGCATGTATGTTTCTATCACTCGGAACCTTGTTATGGTGTAAAATTACATCGCACCAATAAAAGCATATTTAAAAAAAGAAAACAGCTTTTATCCAGGACTGTTTGATTCCAAATGCTGCAAGGTTTTTTCCCAGCCCTTTTTATTTATTTATTATTTTACTTTGAAACAAGGCCTCACTAAGTCGCTGAGGGTCTCGCTAAGTTGCCAAGGCTGGCCTTGAACCTGCGATTCTCTTGTCTCAGCCTCCCAAGTAGTGGGATGACAGGCATGCACCACCATGCCTGGCTAAATGCCAAAAGTTTTTAAATCTAGCATGTTGCTTCCAAACTATGCTGCCTTCCCAAGAGATGCTGCCTTCTGCTAGCTGACTCTCTCCCTGGCTGCCTAGGAATCACCTGGTCTCATCAGTAAGCCTATGAAGTTGTGGGCCTGCCTCTTGTTCTCCATTAACTTGACAAGCAGAAGTTGACTAAAATCAGAATCTCAAGACTTTAAAGTATTTTGTGAGTAATCTACCATCTCTATTCCAATACTTGACTCATTGTCACAACACACTTAAAGAATTATTCATTGATTTTAAATCTGAACACCACCCCAACAGAAGCTCACTATACTCAGAGGTATTCCTTCTCCTTCAGGATAGTCTTGTGGTCCAATAATGATTCTTTTAGTTAGATTAATCTGAATTCCTTCTCTCTGTAAATTTTCTTCTTTGGGTCTGATTCTGTCATGTGGAGTTATGTAAAACAATCATGCAGAATTGTTCTACTGTGTAGCAAGCAACAAGCTATGTATCTGAATCTTGCATGGGAATCTATGGAGTTGTTAGATCTTGGGTTGAATCCTGGCTCTGACATGTAAATTAGACCTGAAGTAAACTACTTATCCTCAATTATGTTGTCTGTAAAATGAGATCAATGATCCCTGCATCACCAAATTGTCACAATTAAATGAGGTTATATCAAGTGAAAGCACATGGTACACACTCAAAAAGAGTTTGATCTGATTCCTTCTATAATGTATTTTCTGACTGCTTTACTCTTCTCAATGCTGTCTCCTGATATTGATCCATTCTACCGATTCTTTTCCTTATAGACTTCTCTCCTAAGCTCTTTCCAGGATTCAAAATTCTAGTATTTAAAAAAATTCCACAAATGACAGTACCATTATATAATGCTATTTAGTTTATAAACTATTCCCATGCTCTGATCTAAATAAACATTAACATCAACTCTATGAATCAAAGGAAAAACATCTGCACATTTTATCAGTAAGGCATTGGAGATCTTAGTATGTAAGGTCATATAGTTTTACTAAGTGGCAACGCCTCCAAAGGCTGCTTTTCTACAAAATGTACAACTCAATTAATGTATTTCTTCAGTAACTAAAAATTTAAGCCACCACTGTTGCTAGATGCTAGCCTGTCACCTAAAGAGAGCAAAATGAATAAGACGGGCATTGCCTATGCCTTTGCAAAGCTTTTAGGCTGAGGGAGAAGAAAGACACCCAACAAGTAAAATGAATGCAAAGCTCTACGGGATGTTAAGGCTGCATAAAACAGGTCGGCCTGGTCTGGATGCATTTAGTAACATCACTTATGGTGAGTTCTCAATCAGAGCCACAGGCAGTTGTAAATCATATCATAATTATCACAATAATATCATAGCATCATCTCTCTTCTACCCAGCCATACTTCATTGTGAGGCCTGAATATTTATGATAATCCATCTCTTCTCATTTAAATCAAACAGTGTTAAAAACTCAGTCAACTGGTTCTGAAAACAAATGTGTTGAATGCAATTATTGGGAATCACAGACCACCTTACTT
Organism: Glis glis; assembly: GCA_004027185.1. Lineage (NCBI taxonomy): Eukaryota > Metazoa > Chordata > Mammalia > Rodentia > Gliridae > Glis > Glis glis. The sequence continues at coordinate 41,824 of PVJS01010737.1, read as the reverse complement.
TTCTGTAATAAAATAATTTGCTCCCGCAAGAATGAAAGTGCCTGTGGTAAAAACATCATTCTTTATTTAGGAGAGGCAGGCATAATGATGGATGGCATTTTCGCCGTAGCAACATGACCACTTCTCTGTATGCTGCCTTAGAGAAGTAACAATTTTTAATTCTGGTAAGTTCCATCAAGACAATAATTATCCTTTGAGAAAATCTATACATAGGAATGCAGGTATATTTTCTGAATACTTTCCAAATTCACCTTGTAATAACTAGAGTTTCTGTGGAATTACACCTTTAACAGTTTGTTTTTCTTATTTAAAGTACTAAAGTACAGTGTGCATTTATGGTATGATGGCCTATTTGCAAGAAAGAAAAATCACTGGGTTTGTTTCTTCTGTTTTTTTAATTAATTGCCATTCCTAAAGCAACATTTTATAAAACATGTTTCAGTTTAGAATCCCAGGCATCTCTTCAATTTCCTCTTTTCCCAGAGGATTTAGATTGATAGTAGCCAAAAAGTCCATGTGTGCTCATAGGAACCATTCCAGAAGTGCCGGAGGACTGTCACTCCCTAATAAGAGCCACGAACCAGTGACTGATGTGCCCTTGGTTTTTGCCTCTCCAGTGGGATAACACTGAGATATGTGTTCTACTACAGATTTTTCAGTTTCCCACTACCATATAAGAGCTGACCTGATAACACAACTTTTATTAGCTGACTTTTCTTTCCTGCAACATTTACCTACCTCCCCCCAAACCTCTTTGTACTCAAATCATTGTCTCTGGGTCTGCTTCAAGGAGAATCCAAACTAAGTCTCATACCTGAACCAAGCTGGCCTGATTCTCTCTCTTGGGATTTTGAAATTGATTCAATACATTTTTACCTGGAATGGTCTATTAAGTGGAGATACGCTTTTTTATTATTATTTCTTCATCCCCAGTCCATTTATGAGAATTAACCCTGTCCTTGCATTCCATCATTCACATCTGTATTTATATAATACCTATCTTTCTATTTGACTTAAGCCAAAAATTGGATTTTGTTACTTTGGACCACAAATACACCTTATTATTTTGCCACTCATTTTCATTTACAGAAACATCCTATTTGAAAACAAGATGAAGCTTCTAGCATGTCCAAACTTCTATTTTAGATAGAAAACCAACATGAAACCAATTGCCAAAGATTTAATTTAAATATGGTTATCACAGTTTCAAGAGTACAAATAACATCTCAAAAAAAAGAGTATGTACTGTTTGAGGTTGTAATTGTTCTTTTTTTTTTTGTACCGGGGATTGAACCCAGGGGCGTTCTACCTTCGGCTACACCCCCGGCCCTATTTTTTATACTTTATTTTGAAATCGGGTCTTACGAAGTTGTGGAGGGCCTCACTAAGTAGAGAGAGAGAGAGAGAGGGCCTCACTAAGGAGAGAGAGACAGAGACAGAGACAGAGACAGAGACAGAGACAGAGACAGAGAGCCGTGAGGCTAGCCGGAATCGGATCCTCCAGTCTCCACCTCCCAAAGTACTGTGATTACAAGCATGCGCCACCATGCCCGGCACATTGTAATTGTTCTTATAATTCCTCTTATCTCCATGGTAGTTTGTTTAAGGTCTTATATAGTATGTTCAACAAACATTTATTGAATTGATTAAATTAAATTAAACACTTGGAACTTACGTCATTGTTGACAACTGAATTTATTGTGATATTTCTTATAGACTCTTTCACAAGAGGATTTAAAGTACCTTCTGAAGATAATATAAGTAAAAAGTAGAGATATAGGGGGTAGGAACAAATACAAGGAAACTGTTCATATAAATTAATATAGATTCTTCCTTCATTTAAAAAATTTGACTATGATAAGCATAGAGATGCAACAATCTTCTTTTCTTTCTTTCTAACATCCTAGCACTAAATGCCGAAAGAAATTTCCTATTTGAGGTCCTGCATCCATTCATTTAGCCATTCATCTGTTCATTTAATTAATATTTCCTGAATGCCTATGTGCCAGGCAGAGAGCCAGGCACTTGAGATGTAACAGAGGTGGAAAGTGTTCCTTTCAAGGTGGGGAACCTGACAGTGAATGAGCAGCTGCCTTAGTGCATAGGAAGGGTTCTGATGGGAGAAGCACAGAGTCCTAGGGGAGAAGGTAGGGAAACATCTGACCAAGACTCAGGATGCATGGGATGCTTCCTAAAGAAAATGTTAAACTTAATAGCCAACATTTGAGGCAAATATTTTATAACAAATCCCCTTTTCCCAAGGTCCTCAATAGATATGTCACTGGTTCTGCCCCAAATATTTTGCCCTTGTCCTGATTTGACCCCACTCCATTTTCCCATTGTCCAGCTAACTCATATACAACCTTAGGACAAGGACTGGTCTGTCTATTCACTGTCACATCCCCACACAAGCAAAGTCCCTTCTTTAATATGGGAGCTCAATAGGATTTTGAAAATAGGAGAATATTTAATAAGCCACACAGTATTATAATTATTTTGTTTGCCTGACTAGGAGCTCCTAAAGAGCTGAGATGGTTTTTTGCTTCCTCACCCTAACAGGATCTGTCTCTTCCTCCTTCTCTACATAAAACCAGCTTATGGTTGTTGGTAGGGGCAGGGACTGCATTAGCAACAAGCATAGGGAGGATTTGCATTTTATTCAACTGCAGATAGTGACTTGGATGCATTTATTATAAAATTTTCCCAGCTTACAATTAGTAGAGTCTACCTAGAGAGCTTGCCGTTTATGCCCTTTCCAGTCTACAGTACAAACCTGCAATTTCTTTTTATCTCGTCATTTCACCGGCTCCCACAGGAGATACTCAGAGACAGTAAAAGAGAAAGGAATTAAATTTGCAGGAAGAATGCTTTCCAAAACATTGGGTAGGGAAAATAAATGTCCCAATGCTATACCCTATCTGACTCTTATGTTTTTTTTTTTTCTTTCTTTTGGTACTTGGGATTGAACCCAGGAGCATGGAACATTCTACTTTTGAGCCACACCCCTAGCCTTTTCTATTTTTATTCTTTGAAGTAGGGTCTCTAGTTGCAGAGGCTGGTCTTGAACCTGCCATCCTCCTGTCTCGGCCTCCCAAGTCCTGGGATTACAGACTCTCCTCTATAATGACTTTTCCTCTACAGTATACTTCCAACTCTACTTGCCCAAATCTACAAATCTACTTAGTCTTTTCAGTTATGCAAAAACCAGTGATTCTCCATCCTCCATCTAGTTCTGTGGTTATTCTGATCAATATTTTGGGGCACTCAACTATAATAGTTAACATTTATATAGTACCACTTTGTGCCAAGTACTATTCTAAGCACTTTATAATAACTAATTCAATTCTTACAATAATCCTATCAGGTAGATCATACTGGTATCCCGATTTTAAAGACAAGGAAACTGGGCTTAGATGTTAGAGCAGGTAAGTTTTGCAGTATGAGTTCAGAGTTATTAATCAGATAAAGCAAGATATTCCACACAAGTTGAACAGCATTTATGAAGGCATGAAGGTAGGAAACACAACGTATGAGTATTCGTTCATTTATTAAACTATGTACTAGCCACTGTCCATAGTTTGGAATTCTGGGAGTGAGGAGTAGTAAGGGAAAAAGAAGGTGCTGGAAGCAGTTTTAAATGACTGACATTTGAAGATTAAAGTGGAAATGAAGGCAGGTTCAGTTCATGGAGGACCACGTGTGCAATGCTAAGCAGCTTAGACTTGATCTAATAGGTGTTGAGCAAAACAAAAGAGTTTAAAGAGAAGGCATGAGCAGATAGCTACATTTGCCCATCCAATGTCAGGGAGTGGTTTCTTCCTTCCTCAACTTGCACAGTTTTGAACCTTTCACATTATTTATGATATACTGTCTTATAGTATAATTAAAACTGGATTTATGTTAAGTACCTATAGGATTATCAGTTTCTAATGGGCTACAATCTTGACCTCTGAGCTTTTAGATCCTCTATAATGCCCCAAATGGACTGTGCTTTGTATTTAAATGTGTTCAGTAAATGCTTGGTGAACTAAATTAAACATTTTCTCTTCCTACACTTGCATCTAACTCCTCCCTACAAATACCCATATCTTCTTGTCTTAGCAGATTGAGGCCAGGGAAAAACCACTAACACAAGGGACATTATCCATTTGTAGCAGATTAGCAAGATCTTCTGGATAAGGGGATATTTGACCCAGCCTCCCAAACTACTTTACAAGAAAATGGTCTATGCTCATTGAATCACTCACTTCTCAAAGCCTGGATCATGTCCTGTTATACAGGAATTAGACAAATCACTTAAAAAGATAACGTTTTAAGACCTACTCAGTAATTTTAAGGTCTATGTGTGTGTATCTGGCTATTAGCTTAGTAACATATAAAAATTACTTTATAATATTCAGCTAATTTTTTGAGGTACTAGGGATTGAACCCAGGGACATTCTACCTCTAAGCTACACCCTATTTTACTTTATTTTGAAACAGGGTCTTGCTAAGTTGTTGAGGATGGCCTTGAACCTTCGATCCTTCTATCTTGGCCTCTCAAATACTGGGATTATAGGTGCCACCATGTCTGGCCATACTCACCTTATTTTTTCACTATTTAGGCAACTCACTTTTTATCCTTCTACTAAAAAAAGGAACAAAAACAAAAAGACAAAAATAACTCAGAGAAATAAGGTATTCAAGTCTTCTAGGTCACCCTATTCTATTATTGAGTTGTTTTCTTTTTTTCTTCTCCTTCTTGTGGTACTGGGGATTGAACCCAAGGACATTCTACCTCCAAGTTTTACCCCCCAGCCCTTTTTATGTTTTATTTTGAAATAAGGTCTGGCTAAGTTGCTGAGTCTGGCCTAGAACCTGACATCCTCCTGTTTCAGCCTCCCAAGTACTGGGATAACAAGCATGCACCACCACACCCAGCTTCAGATTGTTTTCTTTTTATTTACTTATTTTTATTTATTTTTAATGGTACTGGGAATTGAGCCCAGGGACATTCTACCTCTGAGCTATACCTCAGCCTTATTTTGTTTTTAATTTTGAAACAGAGTCTTACTAAGTTGCTGAAGACCTTGCTAAATTGTTGATATTGGCCTTGAATCTGCCATCTTCCTGTCTCAGTCTCCTAAGTACTGGAATTACAGGCATGTGCCACCAAGCCTGGCTTCAGTTTGTTTTCTTACAGCATTTAAGGGAATTTCTTTGGAGAAGCTCCTTCCTTTTTGGCTCTCTCTCACTAGTGAAATAAGTCTCTGTTACATCACACACCACCTTTTCTTGATGATCTTTTTTATGAGCTTTTGACCCAGATGGCAACACTCATTCATAAAGTAACCTGAACACCCTTTAAAAGGACATTAACAAGTATCCCCATAATACCATCAGCTCACTTCACCAGACATTTAGTGAAGTGCAATACTCCTTCTGGAGAAACCTTGAGTGCCATCCAATTTATTATTGATACATCCATCATAGGATGCGAAGACACTGTGGAGATGAACAGTTGAATAGTAGTATTTATAGAAGGCTGTTGATCCTGTGAATCAGTAGTGTCATTTTAACATATACACATAGAAAGTGATTTTGTGTGATGGAGGAACTACTGGATTGTCACTTCTTGGTTTTTATCATAGGTGCTTTTCTTCCTAGATTAGATCAGATGGCCCTGATAGTCACTGGACAGCACTGTGTACCTTTATTCCTGACACAGTAGTAATTGTACATTTATTTGAAATGTTCATGCATGTAGTGATTATTCCTTTTTTCTTGTTCATCATCATATGCCAAGGACCTGGTGCCAAGGATCCCATCAGCAGCGGCTTTCAAAACAGTCATCAATTTTTCTGGTGCAGCCGGGCGTGGTGGTGCACGCTTGTAATCCCAGTACTTGGGAGTTAGAGACCGGAGGATCCAGGTTCGTGGCTAGCCTCAGCTACTTAGTGAGGCCCTCCGCAACTTCGTGAGACCAAGTTTCAAAATAAAGTATAAAAAATAGGGCTGGGGGTATAGCTCGGAGGTAAAACACCCCTGGGTTCAATCCCCAGTACTGCCAAAAAAAAAAAATTGGTCTGGTGTAGTTGTTAATCAGTTAGAATGGATGTTGCTTGGGATACCACATTGTTTTGTCCCAACATAATACCAGCTCAGCACCAAGCATAGGATGGAGAACATAGTTGGTCATCAGTAAATAACTGCTGAATGAATAGATGGATGGATGAAGTAACTCACCACATCAGGCCTGTCTTTCATTCAGTTCAGTTCCAAATTATTCAGTAATTTAACACTTACATTCCACTTGATCAATCACTTTATCAGATCCCTATAATGCAGGCACTCTTTTAATGGTTTAGGATTAATTACTGAGGAATGGACAGGAGAAGAATAGAAAGATAAATAGAAGTAGTTCACGTGTTCAAGATGTTTATAGCCTAGCATGGGAAATAGATATCTTCATAAATTATGATAGAACAAAGGAATAATATAAAGTAATGGCAGCTTACTTTTGGGGACAACTGAGATTCAAACTTAAATCTGTTGTATCCCAAAGGCCATGTGCATTCACTATGCAAAGCATGGACTTTGGAATTCCATAGACCTAGATTTGAATCTTAGTTCCAGCCTGACTTAGTTGGTTAGGTAACCTTGGGGAAATCATTAAACCATTTTTAGTATTGGTTTCTTCTTTAAAATAAGGGTGATAATACCTATTCCTCAGAGCCTGTGTGAGTTTTAAATATAATATTGTAATGTATTTGGTACAAAGCCTGGTATATAGTAGATCTTGATTAGAGTTTAATCCTTTTTGCATTTGTGAATTCAATGTATCTTAAATTGGAATACTGAAATTAGGCTGTTCATAAAAGTATATTATTTAAGAGAAAATGAAATTGTTAGCTACTAAAAATTCAAATTAAACATAGCAAAGCTTGGGAGTCAGACAGACTCTGAAACAGCTATTCCATGACTTACTAGCTGTAGGGCTTGCAGCATGTTTTCCAACAGATTTGAACCTCTAATTTCCTCCTCATCTATTCATTGGAGCTACACAAAGCATATAGGATTGTTATGTGGATCTAACTGAAAAAGAGTGCTTGTCATATAGTAAATGCTCAAAATGTGGTTTCAAACATGGGATTTTTTTTTTTTTTTTGCGGTACCGGGGATTGAACCCAGGGGCGTTCTACCTCCATGCTACACCCCCGGCCCTATTTTTTCATGCTTTATTTTTGAAACCGGGTCTCACGAAGTTGCAGGTCTCACTAGGTAGAGAGAGAGAGAGAGAGAGAGAGAGAGAGAGAGAGAGAAGAGAGAGGAGATATATATATATATATATATAGATATAGATATATATAGATATCACACGCGCGCGCGTGCGCGCTGAGGTTGGCCGCGAACCCGGATCCTCCGGTCTCCACCTCCCAAAGTACTGGGATTACAAATGTGCGCCACCACGCCCGGCCAAACATGGGAATTTTTGAAGAGTCCCAATACAGATGATAAAATCTTCACTTTCTATTTTATTCTATTTATTTATTCTATTTATTTATCTATTTATTTTGGTGGCATTGGGGATTGAACCCAGGGGTATTTCTACCTCTAAGCTATACCCCCAACCCTATTTTTTTTAATTTTTTTTTTGTTTTGAAACAGGATCTCACTAAGTTGCAGAGGGTCTCACTAAGTTGCTGAGGCTGGTCTTGAATCTGCAAATTCTCCTGTCTCAGCCTCCCAGTACTGGGATCACAAGCATGTTCCACCACTCCCAGTTCACTTTCCACTTTAAAATCGAAATACAGATTGATGAGATTCTTGCTTAACCCAGAACCTGCTTCCTGCCAACTTTTTTAATTAACATATGTAACAGGATGGTTGATTCCATTAGGAAACTTGAGGTGAATGAAACCCTTGCTGGAGGTCACCTATGCAAGAGGCTGGCCTTGGAAAGAGATGCTTGGAGAAGCAGAGAGTGCTGTTGGCATAATAGCTGTACTCTGGTACCCAGAGTAGGTAGCTTATATTCCTACTTGAAATGACTTTTCCCAAGTGACATATGATGGGTACTTATCATTATGAGTTCCTCTCCCTTTGGCCTTCCCCCCAAACTCTAATTCTTCTATGGCAGGCAATCTCCTACATGTATTATCAGAGGCAATCCAGTGTGGGGCAAACCCACCTCATGAAGAGGACCCTGAGGTGGTACAATGGGCACAGTGAGATGGAGCACTTAGAGTCTCAAGTCCTGTCACTTTTCTGCAATGTTATCCTGGGCAAAGAAACCCAGCTTTTCAATCCTCCTTCATCTGCGAAGTGTGAATGTAGATGTTCATCAGCCTAATAACATTCAACATACATATATTTGTAAGTATGAATAAAGTTGTACACAAAGAAAAAGCACCCACACAGACCAGCCCCATCCCACACCAAGACATCATTGTTGCTCATTTGTGGCTATTGGAGTCTGAGCCATCACTTTATCCTACAGCTGATGATTGGTTTACTGTTTTTACACTTATTTCTGATGTGTTTTAGAACCACTGACAACTCTATCACAAAAATATTTAACTCCATGCAGTCTATTAAATGTGAAAGCAATGGTAAAGTTTATTTTTCATAAATGTGCATGATTGGTTATTATATAATCCCACTTCAGAATCAAATAAGTGGACTTTTAAAACAACCTAGCTATTTGATGGTAGAGGATCCCTGTAATAACTGCCTGACAGCCTAACAAGGCTGTGTAGTAATAGTAGAGACACTGTAAAATAAAAAGTATAATTAAACCAGTTGTAGTGACACATGCCTGGAATCTTAGTACTTGGGAGGTTGAGACAGGAGGATTATGGGTTCAAGGTCAGCCTCAGCAATTTAGCGAGACCATGTCCCAAAATAAGAAATAAAATAGGGCTGGAGGTGTAACTCAGAGATGGAATGCCCCTGGGTTCAGCCTCCACTACCAAAAAATAAAATAATAAAAATGTTATGCACTGGTATATTCTAGCTACCCAACAGTGGTTGACAGACTATTGTTACAGAGGAAGTAAAAGGAGCCCAGAGATTAAAAACTAGACCTATATATAAACACTAGGACAGGATATAAACAAGTGAAACTTTCAGAAACATTGTTTTTATAGAATTATTAAAGATCAGTCAATTTAAGAGTTCTTCAGAGTCTGTGTGTGTATGTGTGTGTGTGTGTTGTGTGTGTGTGTTGTGTGTGTGTGCATGCAAAGCTCTTTATCTGCTGATTGTCTCAATCTCTTGCTGTTGGGCTCATGATACTGTAGCACATGATAACTGATAGCCCTTCTCATGCTTTTCAGTGACTGGTTCTCGAATTTGCTCAGTTGTTTAATCCATTATTTAAAAGTATTTTATTGTCCCTTTTTTTTCATCGAAGTGTACCTTTTTAGATCTACCTAAAAAACAAGAGTTTACAACCTTTTAACCATTGCAATAATCAATAAAGACAGAGATCATTTTCCTCTGACAATAGTCCTCTCATATCTGTTTGTAGTCCATCCTGATCCCTCAGCCCCTGTTAGCCACTGATCAGATTTCTGTCCCTAAAATTTTCCTGTTTCTATGTCATACTAATGGAATAATACCATATGTACTCTGGTTCCTCTCAGTTAACACAATGCATTTGAAAGTCACCCATGATGTCATATGTATCAACAATTCATTTGTTCATATCATAGAGAGTATTCCATTGTGCAGATATCTCGCAGTTCATTCATTAACTACCCAATGGACATTTGCTTTATCCATAATTATCCACCTCTTGATAATTATGGATAAAGCTTCTAGAAACACTTGTGTACAGATGGGTGTGAGATGTATTTTTCATTTCTCTTGGATGAATGCCTAGAAATACAGTTGCTGGGTTTATGGTAAAGTTTATGTTTACTTGTGTGAGGAACCGCCAAATTGTTTTCCATAGCGGTTGTACCATCTTTCATCCCCATCAGCACCGTGTGTGAACTCTGCTTACTTCATATCCTTATCAACAATAGATATCATTGCTTGTTGTTCTTGTTGAGTCATTCTTACAGATCTGTCGTGGCATCTCGTTCTGGTTTTAATTTTCTTCTACATTTTAATCTGAAACATTTCAATTTTGAGATCTCTCTCTAAAGCTCTAAATATTGATTTAGTATCAAATGGTACCACTATTTCAAAACTTATGAATGGATTTCCTTCTTCCAGGTATGTACTTCACTTTTCCCAACTTATTTAAGTTTCCTGTTCAGCTTCTTTGATGCCATTACAGTTTTTCCCCACTAGATGGCAACTGCTCAATTGTTTGGAACTGCCATGTAGCCAGAAGGAACTAGATGTATAATAAAAAGATAAAGCCAGACTAACTATGAATTGTGATGCACTTTATTCCATGATTGCACGAAGGCAGAAAAAAACAAAAGACAACACTTCCTTGACTGCCAAGTTAGAGTTCATCATAGTCTAATGTGTGTACTTTCCAAGCAATTTCAATCTAAGTTTGGAAGTACCAAATATGGATGGAGCGTAACATACAGAAATACAAAGCAGAGTGTTTTTTAACATAAATCAATGGCATGTGGCAGGCAAATACCTTGTGGCAAACATATTCACAATATAATCTAGTTTCTTCAGATAATGTATGCTTTTCAAGAATATCCTTTGAAATACAGATGTTTGTTTGTTTGTTCGTTGTTTGTTTGTTTTGTGGTACTGGGGATTGAACCCAGGGGCATTCTAACCTGCGAGCTACACCCCCAGCCCTATTTTTTAATTTGGAAACAGGGTCTTACTAAGTTGCGAAGGGCCTCACTAAGTAGCTGAGGCTGGCGGCAAACCTGCTATTCTCCTCAGTCTCCCAAGTACTGGGATTAAAAGCGTACGCCACCATGCCTGGCTCTGTTTATATGTTTTGAGATACAAAGATGATATATTTTCTGGACTAGCTATAGATGAACTCAGACATTAGTTAAGGCTTTTTTGTTTGTTGCTGTTATTTTAGCACAATATAGGGCCCCCTCTCTAAGATATTTTCCAAGCTTTGTGCTAGATATTAGAAATAGTAAGAGGAAAAAGACCTAATACAAGAAAATACAAATAATAATTATTATAGTGATTGTGCCTTAAATACCAGGAAAAATTCCATGATATTTATAAACATGATCCTACCTAACTCTTAGTACTACAGTCTTATGAGATATTATGGTCTCTATTTTATAGATGTGGTGGCTGAGGCTCTGTGCCAAATGGGGTAACTATAGTTGAAACAAAAATGGTTTCAAGGAGTATTTAGGTTTCAAGTGGGTGGGAGATGTGATCTGAGAGTCACTCTTGGCAGCCATGAGGTATGAAAGGAAACCAAGTATTTCCATGCCCTCTGTGTTGGACAACATACCCATGCAGCTTCTGTGGTGATCGCAGAAGAGAGGATAGGAATAGAGGATGAGGTTTAAGCTGGAGGCTAGATGGAGGACAGACCCAGGATGCAAGGGACATACGTGAAGTAACAATAGGAGTAAGATAGAGGCAAGTCTACAAGCTGTAACCATGCCAAGATGCTGGGAGTATCGTCACCAGCCACAATCTTCAGGTATGGATAGTAGCATGGCTCCTAGCAGTCAAGACAAAGAATACTTCCATAGATTCCAACGAGGCCACAGTGATCACAGAGACTCACCTGTGGTCTAGGTGCCTACTCTCATTACCATGAGTACCACAAGCACACATAAACTTTATTCCATTCCTAAGTACTACCTAGGGTGGCTTAAGAGGACTAGGAAGAAAGAGACAAACTTTTGAGAAGAGAAACATAGAACTTATTTTAATACTTATCCGAAATTATATGGCCTTAAATGTATCAGCATACATTTTTAAGTTGTTAACCTTGTGGGAGTCAAAGGTTAATACTTTGAAGATCCATTGAGAGTTATGGACATTCTTTCCCACTGACTCCCACAACTTCCCTCTACATTCTCCCACTGATTCCCCACAAACACACTAAAATAAATAATTCAAAAATATTGCACATATCTCCACAGGGCTTAGAGAATAATTGAGAATTGGTTATCAACTCCTCAAGGATTCATGAATCCCAGATTTAAAAAAACTCAGTGGTAGAAATGTCTCTAGACTCGATTTTTGTTTGACTTAGTCCCTTGCTGTCTATGTCACCTTAGATAAATGAACTTTTCTTTCTGATTCTCAGATTTTTCAGTGTTTCCTGAATGACTATTAAATGTATAAGTAGAACAGAGATGGCTATATAATAAAAAAGTGTCTTCTATACAATTGTCTATGCTAAGTTCTATAAGTCTATTCACAGTCCTATGTGGTCCTTTATAGTTATTTCAGATCTGTCATCAAGAGCTTTTAACTTTTCTGTTAGAAGATTCCTGCTTATTCTCTACCCCTGCCCCAGCATCATACCTCTGGGCCAGTCCTAACCCTCACAAATGAGGATCTGCAGTAGCATGCTACAGAACCTTGCTGTTCCATTCTTTACTCCTTCCTATGTACGAAGCACACTCTTCTCAACCTACTGTTTCTTCCTATAATTCTCCTATTTAAAAATTTACCAAGGCTTTCAATTGCATAAGAGATCAAATGAAAGATCTAATAGCCAAAGCCTTTTTAAAAAATCAAATCAACCAATCTTACCTTCTCAGCTCTGGTCAGCCAAATCTTACTACCAAGAGGAAGTCCTCATAGGAGGAAAAAGAGCACTGACCTGAGCCCTTGGCCCAGGCACTGGCTAGCCTTTTCATCTTGGGCAAGGCACTTACTCTATCAGGGGCATCTTGGTTTTATTAACTCTTAAATGAAATAGTCATTATAGACAATTTCTGAAATCCCTTCCAAATATGATATTCTCTGGATCCATGACATTGTGTCTTTTAATCACTAAGTTCATTCCCACTACAAAACCTCTCTCACTCTTGCTCTTCCTGCTTTCCTTAAGCAATGTCCTTTCTTTTTTTATGTTCATTTATTGGTGCATTGTAATTATACATTTTGATATATGTCAGGGTATGAACATCATACATGCACACATTGCACATTTAGCCCTCCCTCCAATCCAATGTCCTTTCTAACAGATTAGGTATTTTCTTTTCTCCAAGGTACACTCCTTCATTCATGAAATCTTCCAAACTTCTAAACCTCCTTTGAGTTATCATATCATCTAAATTGTATATTAGTCATTAAAAACATCATACACTGATACTGCAGTATAGCTTTAGTAGGTGTGACCATACAATATCTCACTGGAGCCTCTAGAAAAATTCTACAGGGTAATCACTGCTCCTACTCAAACTCAGAGAAGCTAAATGACCAGCCTAAGGCTTCTCAGCTGTAAGGCAACTAACTTAGGGTCAAAATTAAAGGCTTTTGGTTTTTATTTCAAGGTTTTCCCTCCATATATGCTCAAGATGTCAAGTAATTACCTGTATCTATATGTTTCACTTGTAGAGTTACACTTTAATACAATAAACATGTGTTAAGCCCCACCATGTGGACATTGCTTAAGTATACACTATGGCTAAGGAGTGTGGGGGGCAGGTGGTGTTTCTACCATATACCATAGAATCTTATGATTCCTTTGTTTTCTCATTAACACTTAACGAAATGCGTATTAATGTTTTGGAGCATAGGGAGTAAGACACTGTGGAGTCAGAAATACCAAGTATGCTCTCATACTCATGTTTCCCCTTGCAATCTCTCTTTCCTCTCCTTTCTTTCTCTTTTCTCCTTTATCCTCTCTCCTCTCTCCTCCATCTCAAGCTCCCGCTCTTGCACGTTCTCTCTCTCTCCCCCCACCTTGTAATTTATTAGTTGGAAATATTTACGAATCAAAATCGATTGTTTGTCCTGGAGTGCTTCTGACCTTCTGAAATTTTCTTATTGTATTACCTCATGCAATTGTTCTCCTGTGAAAGGGTAGTTAAGTCTAGAGATGCTCAGGCTCTGTATTTTAGGCAAGATCCCTTCATGCTCTGTGAGGTATGCTTAAATCAGAGGTCATATGAGGTCTGTCTCTCTTTTTTATGATGATTTTACCATTAACAGTATTTTCTAGGTCTATTAATTTTTAAAAGGCCACATTCTATCATTCCCTCCTAGTTTATTAGGTAGGATATTTCTACAAAGAGAACTTTCAACTATTTGATTACTTTAAATTTCAATTTATATTGAACTAACAGGATAAATGTTTGTTTCTTTCCCTTGAGTAACCAGTTTTCAAAATAATGAGTAGATTCCTTAGCATTCTTCAAAGTAACAAGAAGGTGATATTTGAAGAATATCATTCTGAAATGATTGATTTGGTGTGTTTTAATTCATTACAATTATTATTCACATTGATGTCCAGATAACTTATTTTGTCGAGTGGAAGCAAGCAGACTTTTGAATCTGTTTGACCTGACACTATGTATCTGGGTAGATAGCATATTTGCTTTCTGACCTAACAAGATATTCCAGGCTCATCTTGTATTTTTCCTACCCTTTTCTTGAAAACAGAGTGTATTTTATCAAGGATCCTGTCTCCTTTTATTAAAAAAGTAGTATTTAGAATCCATACATGAGGCACTAGAGATGCTCATACCTAGTAGGCTCTCATTGTTTTTAGCCCTTTTGAGTAGACAAAACTAAGAACTACTATTTAAAATAAAATAAATTATCACCATGACTTATTCTGAGTTTATAATTCAAATTTTACTTAACATTATTAATCTTATAAGAACCTGGGTTTTTAATCCCAGCTCTACCAATTATCTGAAGAAGTGAACATAACCTATTACTACTCTAAGCCCTCAATGTTGCGCCTAGAAAATGAGAATACTAAAAACTTTCTCACACTGAGCATTCATAAAGATATTTGGTTCATACTGGCCATACAGAAAACACTGGAATACCATAAACCAAGGACGTACATGGAGCTCACGATTTGGCTTTATTATGCATAAATGTAGAAATGCTAAAAGCCACAAAATCCTTAATCCCAAGCTGGGACATCCCAAAAGTTACTAAATACAGCTGGAAAGGACTACTAGAAGCTACAGGATGATTGAGAACTATTCACAAGCTTCTAAGACAGAGCTCTGAGCTCCCATTATCAGTTCTAACTTCTAGTCATGCAAACACTGGCTTCCCAAATAGAACACCAGCTCCACTGCTGGTCCCTTATCCTGTAGGAGCTGAATGACACCCCAGGGATCCAGAGGCATTTCCTCTGAGGCATTGTGACAGGATCCAGGCAGGCTGCCTCAGCTGAGTATTTCCACTGCAGCATCGATCCTCAAAAGAACCACTGTCGCCCCAGAGTTAACAGGCATTGTAAATCTCTCTGGGACACCACCTCCCAGTGGTCAGAAAGATAGGCAATGCTCTCCTCTTTGTTCAGACCTTCCTTTAATTAGGGCCCATGGGACCAGGAAAAATCTCTGAAGTAAATCTTGGCACTGCTCTGGCTTTTGAAGAGTAATGGCTTTGGTGGAGAAGAATTTTTTTAAAAAAAACCTAAATCTCTTAACTAGGAACTCAAACCAATCTAATTAGAGTATCTGAGCACAGGGATGTTCACTGATGAGATTCAAGACACCAACACAAGAGAAACAATGAGTTCTCACACCATGCCTTAAATGGGGCCCATACTTGCTCAAGCTCCCAATGCCCCACATCCACCGAAGAGCCTTGGTCCTTTTCCAGAGCGGCTCTCCCTGGTGAGCTTTCCTCTAGGGGGCTCTCCCACTTCCCACTGCTTCTGCAGCAGTGCCTGCTGTTTTCCTTTTCTCTACTCAACTGCCTCCTCTGGGTGCTTCAGATTCCCGTGAATTGAATTATTATTATTTTTAGTTTGTATCCTACTCTAGCCGAATCCAATTACTTGCTCAGTTTCTCTGTGCCTTTGAAAATGCTGTTAATTCTATGTAGAAGGACTTTCCTTCTCCAAATAATCCTTCCTAACTCCCATTGCTCATCTTCAAAGTTCTTTGAACTCTTTATCCTCCATTTCTACCATGGGGTAGAAATGCTCACCAATTCTGTCCCACCTCTTTACCCAGTGTACACCCCATCACCCCACTTACTGTGGTAATTATGCATCTATATTTACATAATATTTTGAGCTGCTTGAGTAAAGAGAATATGCCTAGTTTATTTTTCTGTCCCAATTTCTCTTTTAGCTGCTGGTGAATGTTCATAAATACTTAAGGGCTCATGATAGTGGGAGATACACCACAGAACATCCAATAAACTGGTAGATGAATAGATAAAGAAAATGTGATATATACGCACAATGGAATTTTACTCAGCCAAAAAGATGAACAAAATTACGCCATTTGCAGGGAAATGGATGGAACTAGAGAGAGATGCTGAGTGAAATTATCCAGTTTTAGAAAGTCAAAAGTCATGTTTTCTCTCATATGTGGAAGCTAGAACAAAACTAGGGAGCAAAAGTAACTTCTGTTAAATGAGGAGAGAAAACAATAAATATTGGAAGGGGATTGGGGGAGGGAGGTAGAGAGGGGAAAAATGAGGATTGAGGAAGGGAACAGTTTAAATAAGGTTATGTCCATACAAGAAGGTTTCACTACTAATCTCATTAATATGAATTAGGGAGGGAGGAAGGGAAAAGAGGGTTATACAGAGGGAAATACAACAAGTTATGTGAGCATGTATGGTTGTATCACTTTGAATCTCACTGTGATGTATAATTGCATGCCACCAATAAAAGTATATAAAAACACCTAGTAGAGGTTCATTCAAATTTCTCAGGACTATAAAGAAGAGAGAAACTATACTTAGCTCCACGAGACACAAGTAACTGACTTCTAGACCTCAGGTCACCCAGATGAGGTAGTCAGCCTATGAAGACTAAAATAAATGGGCCAGAAATAATGGGGATCTTTCCTTATCACACTTCTCAGTATGAGATTTAGACAGCTAGCAATCAAAGACCTCCCATCTGACCTACAACCAGTGGTCAATATCCAGCACATTACTTGGAACAAAATATGTGGTCAAAAGCTACTTATAAAGAAATGTATGCATAGAGTATGTATGTACCACTTCTGGAAATATCTCTGTCACTGTGACATAATATAATCAACCAAGGTGATAACATACATGCATATGGTCCTGGGTTATTTTCCATATACTTTTCTATCTTTGGTGACATTTTTCTCTCATTTATCCTATTTCTTTGGGAATGCATTATATAATTTCATAACAAGTACAGAATGTTTTCCTCTACTGTTATGTATATTTATTGAAAATATACATTCATAGATATGTGTTATATATTAAGCAATATGGTTATAGTACAGTTAAAATATGATTATTTAATTGTTTATTTCCTCTACTACTGTAAAATCTCCACAAGAAAGGATAGGTTGTTATTATTTTTCTCAAAATTTTTGTTCTCTAATTTCCCAGCAGAATCCCAGACATAGGCACATCACACAATAAAACGCGTTGAAACAATAAATAGATGTGTCAAAATTCTCAGATCTGAGCCTCCGAGGCTTACTTAATTGTGGTCCTTTCCCAGCCTAGTTACTGAGAGATCACATGATGACTCAGGGCAGCTCTGCCTCTTCATTGAGACCAGAACTGAAAATGGTGCTATCAAATGAGAGTTTTCTTAAGTCCAGAATGAATTCAGTCCTATGGCTTTTCTACAGCATCACCTAGAAGATGAGGCAGGAGAGTGAAACAGAAAAGGACATAAAAGAAATAATCTAGGCACAACACCTTGCAAATCAATTCTCTACACTCTTGTTCCTGACCTCTCCTGGGAGGTGGAGGCCTAGAAACCGCAGCTTCTCCTGGTGACTGTTGGGAAGCCGTTCCCACAAGGCTCTCAAAAACCTCCAGGCCCCGCTTAGGTTCCTTCAGTCTCCGCTAAAGACATCAAGGCAACGGCTGAGCAAGCATTTTAGGACGAGGCTTTATTTTTAATCTTTTATCAATTTCCCAAATGCAGGGGGAAGATGTCTTTCAGATTCTTTCTTCTCTTTTGTATTTTGTCCTTTAATTTCACCTGCCAAACTGTGCCATAAAGTGTTAAATCCAAAGACTTTCAGGAAAAATTCAAGTGACAGTTCTTTCCTACCCAGGCTTCTCTGTCCTATACCCATCTTCCTGTTTTCTAAATTTGGTCTCTATTTTCACTTTTCCTTCTATTTTGAAACTGTAACAGTAATAAATAATATGACAGGAGGAGCAGTGTCTAGATGAATATTTAATATTTTCCATTTGCGTGTGCTTTATAAAAAAATAACCTCTTTTTTGGTACTGAGGATTAAACCCAAAGGCATCCTGCCTCAGAGTACACCCCCAGCTGTTTTTATGTTTTATTTTGAAACAGGGTCTGGCTAAGTTACTGAGGCTGTCCTAGAATCTGTGATCCTCTTGTCCCAGCCTTCCAAGTACTGGGATTACAAATGTGCACCACTATGCCTGGCTTATAAAAAAGCTCTTTAACATATCTTTGTCTGAATCTCAAAGTACCTCTATAAGATAATAGGTCATAAAATAGAAAGCCAATCAATACCATGCCATCTAGTTTGATGGGGCGAATATCTTACTGCTGCCAATGAAACTGGCTTTACCCTATGTTGAGTTGGAACTGAAATTCTACAAAGCTGCATGTACAAAATTGATGCACAGCAACATAAAAGACAGCTACAGACATTCCACAAGAGAAACACAGCTGGCTCCACATCCACTCTCTCTCTACTATTTACATAAACTCACTGTAAATATAGATTTGTAGGTGTGTGCCTTCATTTTATTTATAAAATGCACATGCTACATGTGAAAATCATTTTCAAGACAATGCTTCAAAATGCAGTGTTCAGAGCCTCTGAGTTTTTAGATTAACTAGTGATATAACATAAGATTGCCTAACTAGAAATTTCACACTATAATTCCAAGGGTTTAAAGTAAAATTCAATAAAATGTTACTCTGTACATTTAAAATGACAAATTAAAATAGAAATCTTGCCCTTGTTTACCAGATAAGAATACTGAGGCTAAAAAAGTCCAAGACCACAGAACTGGCGAGTAGAAGGTTAAGGTCCAAAAACCGTATCTTCTGACTAACGATCCAACATATTTTTCTACTACCTTCAATAAGGTATAATGGACTATTCTAATTGATATACAAATAGTGCTTGTGATATCTGCTGTTGATGTAATTTATGGGGACAATCTCTTCTATAGTTGGTATAGCTACTCAACCAAGAAAAAAAGTGGCAAAATAGATTTTAACAATTTTATGCATGAAATATTTTAAAGTTATTTTTACTGATTTATAACTTTTCAAATTTTATTAAGATCTAAAAGTGACATATTTAGAGAAATTAGAAATCTTACAAATAACATAAAGGTCCCTATTGAACATACATGATTTTCCCAGGAATATTTTTGTGGCCACATGGGGGTGTAGTGTTCTTAGTATGCATTTTGCCGGCATTCTGAGCAGCTGAGATGAATGAGCAAGGCAGGGGAATGGCAGAGAGAGAGCTGGGTTTTATAGGCAAAGACCAAGCAGTTTGTCTTTTCTGTGCTGAGCCTGAGGCCCAGGGACAGAAGTGAGTCTTAATTCATCCTCCCAAGTCTTCAATATGAAATTGTCTTCATAATATTAATCTGCCTAAATTGTTCAATCCAAGAAAACAGTTCATGCTACTTGTGATTTACTCGTGTGGGACAGCCATACTAATATGTGACATCTTATATATTCTCCAGTCCAGGAAGGTGATTAGAAAATTGCTTAATTAAGCAAAAGTCACTTTTGTTGTTGCAAGTACTATGAGATAATTGACAATGAAGGGAGCTACGTCCCTTAGCTGAAAGCAAATTGTGGGAGCCAAGGTCAATTATCTTTTATTAATGCCTACAGTGTAAAGAGCTACTGTGATCATCATAACTATGAAATACTTAAAGTCTTAAATATCCAAACCTTTCAAACTAGATTATAGTGATCACAGATCCAATATGGTTTAATTAAGCTAAAACCACCACATTGAACACTCATAATGATCATAAAGGTTTCTAATTTTGGACAAATTTAGTATCAAGAACATGCCCAAAGAAACTGTCACACACTTTGTTACATCTGCATAGACAGATTGTGTGTGTGTGTGTGTGTGTGTGTGTGTGTGTGTTTATACTGGGGATTCAACCAAGGGGCATTCTACCTAGTATGTACACCCCCAACCCTGTTTTTATTTTTCTCACTAAGTTGCTCAGAGTCTCACTAAGTTGCTGAGGCTGCTCTTGAACCTGTCATCCCCCATCTCAGCCTCCCAAGTACTGGGATTACAGACGTGTGCTACCATGCCTCCCCAGGTTTTCTACTTCTGTATCTGTAGAAAGCACATTTCTAAAACTCTGGCCAGTTGAAAAATTACTTTTGAGTTTATATTGGTCAATTTAGGGGAGTCATTATATCTCCATACTGTAGGGGCCATTTAATATTTTAGGGATGGGGGAGCATAGCTTAATGTTAGTAGAAAAAGCAGGAATTTTGGAATCAGGCATACCTGAGTTGGAATCCTAGGAATCCTAGGTTTACTGTGCACTAATTGTAGGACTTAATGGCATAATATCTCTGTGACCATAGGATCCTCAGAGGAAATAAAAGGCAATCCAGATAGGATTCTAAAGATAATTTAATGAAGAGAGTTATGGACATTCCTTTAATGAAGGGAATGAACAAGGAATAATGAGGTGCTCAGGGACTCAAGAGCAGGAACAAGAAGGCTTTTTTACCCCTATGGATTAGAGCAAGGGAGAAGAAATAGAGAATTAGAGGTTGATGGGAACAAGAGCCTTGGAGGATGTGGCAGCTGGCAGGAAATAGTCATAGTAGGACCCCCACCCCCCGACAGTAATTTGGCAAGAAGTGAATACTTTAACCATTTTGTTCTCTCACCTTCTGTTCTCTTGCAAGGGACATCCTTTGACCAAACCCCACCAGACAACCAGAAACAAGCCACAACCGAAGCCTTTGGTGGGGCAGTCGGTAATGGTCAGCCCCTGGGCACTGAGAAGGGCAGAGATCAGCAGAGAATTTTAGTAGATTAGGAAGATGAAAGCAGAGAAAAGCAGCTTACTCTCTTGGTGTCTTTTCCTCATTTGTGAATGGAGATATGAATGAGCCTTTGCCCAGGAAAATTGTAAAGATGAAATAAAATACACACAAAGTATATAATTCAGTGCACATCATATAGAAGATCAATGACTAGCAGCTAGCACTTGTTTTTGATGGTAAATAATCATTGTGAATGTGATTCTATATTCTGTATTAAAATTCAAAATCCATCCAACAAATTTACTCCTCAAGAAAAATATTTTATCACTTCCTTATAAGGAGCTGTTTTATTTTCTTCTTTATGAAAAAGGGAGACCACAAACATGAAAGCCCTAGAAAAATAAATTATCTAATGCTCTGAGTGATGTGCTTAACTTGCACTTTGGTATAAAGGTCTTGTAAACATAGCCAAGTATATTTTTTCTGACCAGAACAATCCTACTCAGAGAGCACATGAGTAGGCAGATATAGACTTGGAGTTTTAAACATTGTGTACCTCACAGTCTACCACTAGCCTATGGAACATCTAAAATGAAACTATGATTCCACATAGAAAGTCAAAGCTTGACCTTTTGAGGATATGCATATGCCTTTAGCCTTTACATTTAAACTTATTAGTAATCATTGAAAGCTTTGAAGTTTGCTAGAGTGTTTTCTCCTGGTAGATCACCCACATTGCCCAGGTCTGCCCCAATCACTCCATAAAGTGGTCCCCACCCTCCCAGACACACTCTGCCACCTCCCCAGCTTTCATTGTCTTTAAGGCATATGCCTCTACTTAAAGTCTTGTTTGCTAATTCATTTGCTAATATATTGTTGGCATCCTCCAAGAAAACAGTGATCCAGGTTACGTTATTCTCTTTTATATCTAGTGCTTTCTAGTAGAGCCTGATTGTCGATAGCAAACAAGCACACAGATCCACAGAAAAGCACGTACACCAAAGTGGTTCATGCGAGAATCAGATGACATGATGGACTCAAACCACTTTGAAACAGGCACTCAAATATGGTAACAATTATGATTGCTGTTTTCATTATTATTGCTGCTATGAAGAATAATAATAAAGTGGTACACACAGGGTAAATATTTGGAGATGACAGATAGTATTATTTTCCAAATTGACTGAGTCTTTGTCATCCATGCCCATACTTAGGACAAGACTGGCAGTTTTTATATTCAGCCTCTGACTACTGCCAACTTTATGTTTACAGTGGTATTGCCAGCCAGATTTTGTGGCTTGAAATGAAATCTTTCAAATAGAAGTGGCGATAATGTCCCAGATCTCAGGACAAAATGCCAAGTGCTAAACAAATAATAATAATAATACTTACTTCCACTTTCGGGGAAAAGAAATGGAGGTGCTTTTCTCAAATTCTCCTATTAAGTACAACTGAAAACCGAGTATTATCTATAAAACAAACATACAAAAACTCTAAAAAGTGGGGAGACGTAGAAAGACCAAAAGGAAACCTGGTGTCTTGAAGAATAACATGGTGTTGCGTTCTCTAAGTTTTCTTTTTGTTTTATGTATTCTAGAATTGGAGCTGAACTAGCCAGAAACTCAGAAACATCAATAGATGCATGCAAAAAAAGCCCTAACAAAAGCCTGTCCTCTCTAACCAAAGGTCCAAGAAAAGGGCAGCCTAGAAAGACAGAAAGTTTTTAGATGATAACTGCTCTCCTTCAGCCAAGTCTGCACAAAAATCTGTGACCCTAGCCTCACCTGCACCAGCAGAGGCCAGATGGAGGCTAAACTTGTATGCTGATCAACCATGAGGCTCCCCAACTGCCTTGCTGGAATGGTATGGGAAAAGGTCTACTAGAAAAGTGGGACTTTCACTACAGCAGGTAGCAATAAAGCAGCCAACAAAGAGTGGTGTCAGTGGAGCCCAGTTGGGGGGGGGGGTCTACACCTCTACTCTCACCTGGCAGTAATAAGATATCCCTCCCTCTCCTGGCAGGAATGTCATCAGAGGAGGCTCTCTGATAACAGAACTTTCAGAATTTTCACCACTGCCCAACAGTAATAAGGTCATACCCTCTCAGTTCCACCATGATGTCAGTGGTGGTCACACAGACAGTAGCACGAAGGCTCTCTTACCGCTCCCAGCCAGAGAGCTATCAATGAAGGCCAGTGGGAAGCTGACCTCCCATGTCCACTCAACAGGATAAGGAGCCTTACCATCTTGGGTGTCAACAGAGGCCGAGTGGGAAACCTGGACTTTTATCTCCACTTTATAGTAATGAGGCAGCATCTACTTTCCATTTCTCCTGTCTCAAAATGTACATAATTCAATAGAAAATCACTTAGTATATTATAAACTAGGAAGATCTAGAGATGAAAGGAAAAAAGACAATCAATAGATGTCAATACCAAGATGACAGTGGATATAATTAAAATGCTTCTAAGAGTGGATATGGCCAAATATGAAACAAATGAAAACATAAAAAGTCTCAGAAAAGGAATAGAATGCCTCAATAAAACCCAGAAGATATAAAAATCTAATATTTTATAACTAAAAAGTAAAATAACAAATAAAAAAGCTCAATGGTTGGATTCAACGAGAATGGAGGAAATAAAAGAATCAGCAAACCAGAAGATAAAGTAAATTTAAACAGTAAACAATTAAAATGACAAAGAGCCTGGGGGACCTGTGGGAGTATAAAAAAGGATCTAATATTTGTGTCTTCAGAGTCCCAGGACAGGAGAAAGATGAGAGACAGGAAAAAACACTCAAAGAAATAATGGCTGAAAACACTTCAAGTTTAGCAAACTATAAATACAATACAAAACAAAAAAACATTAACTAAATAGTTCAGAAATGGATTTAAGAAGCTGAGCTAAACTCAAACAGGACAAACTGAAAAATAATCTAGACTGGGGTACATCATAGTCAATCTTATGAAAACTAAGACAAAAAATTGTGAAACAGCAAGAGAGTAATAACACTGTACCTACAGGGGACAGTCATTTGAACAAAAGTAGATTTCTCATCAGAAATCCTTCTGGAGGCCAGAGGGAAGCAAAACAACATTTTCAAATGCTTAAGGAAAAGCACTGTTAACCCAGGGTACTATATCTACTGGAAATATTCTTTAGGCATGAAGATAAAGCAAGACAAAGGGAAAGAAAGAGAATTTGTCACCAGCAGATCTTCCCTAAAATAATATCTAAAGAAAGTAGTCTAAACAGAAGAAATAATAAAAGGAGGTTTTGAACAGAGGGAGGAGAAGATAAAGGAGGAGGAAGAAGAAAAATAACACGTTGAGCAAAATATAAGTCTATACAGTATACTTTATTTCTTCTCTTGAGCTTTTTAAACAATAGTTGATGGTAGAAACTTATGGTGTGATGTGGTTCTAAATTATATAGAAGAAATATTTAAGAAAAGTATACATAAAGGAGAGTTGAGAAATTTAAATGAGTGAAAGTTTCTACACTTCACACAAACTGGTGAAATGACCACAAAGTAAACTGTGATATATAACAGAACACTTAGAGCAACACCTAAGGAGGGGGGCCATAGAAAGAGATGAACCCACACACATTCACACATTCTAGGAAAATCAAATGGAATTATACAAATTGCTCAAATAATCATAAGGAAGGCAAAAATGAATGAAAGAAAGAAAAGGAGAGTAAAAGAAAGAAAAGAGGGAAGCAAAGAAAAAACTAAAACAAAGAATAAAAAATAAAATGTCATATGTAAGCCCTAATCTATTCATAATTACATTAAATGTAAAGGATCCAACTACACCAATTAAAAGGTTATTAGTAGATTATCAGAGTGGATATGAAGACATTGACTCAACTACATGCTGCCTATAAGGACTCACTTCAAATATAACAATATAGGTAAGTTGAAAGTAAAGTGATAGCTGGGTGTGATGGTGCATGCCTGTAATCCCAGTACTTGGGAGTAAGAGATGGTAGGACCACAGGTTCAAGGCCAGCCTCAACAACTTAGCAAGAACCTCAGCAACTTAGTGAGACCCAATTTCAAAACAATAAATTACATAAAGCTGATGGTAGAGCTCAGAGGTACTATACCCCTGGATTCAATCCCCAGCACAACACGAGAGAGAGAGAGAGAGAGAGAGAGAGAGAGAGAAAGAAGGAAAAGGTATATCACATCACATTACTTCTTTAAAAAAAAAGAATGGGTATATGGCTGCTAGATAAAATATACCTCAAAGAGAAAATTACTAGAGACAGAGAGATATTATATAGGGATAAAAGGATCAATCCACAAAGAAGACATATATATATACATATATATAGATGGATTTTATAGATCAGTATATATATATATATAGATAGATCATATATGTCTATCTATCTATCTATCTATCTATCTATCTATATGACTTGAGATATATGGACCAAATAACAGAGCTGCAAAATGTGTGAAGCAAAGTGACATAAATGAAAGGATAGACAAAACCCACAATTATAGTTGGAGACTTTAATGCCCACTTCTTGACAATTGATAGATTAACTAGACAGGAAATTAGCAGAGATATGGAAGATCTAAACAAAACTATCAATCAATAGGATCTAATTGACATTTAAAGAATACTTTATCTCAAAATAAGAGAATATATATTCCTTTCAAGTGCTCACAGAACTTATACCAAGATAGGCCATATCCAGGACCATGAAACAAATCTCAAGAAATATGAAAGAATTTAAGTTATACAGAGGACTTTCTGTACCCACATTGGAATAAAACTAGAGACCAATGACAGAAAGATAAAGGCTCTCCAAATGCTTGGAAACTGAAGAATGTATTTTCAAAATCATGCATTGATGAAGACAAAGTTTCAAAGTAAGTGTGTGAGTGTGTGTGTGTGTGTGTGTGTATGTGTATGTGTGTGTATGTGTGTGTATTTGGTACTGGAGATTAAACCTGGGGGCAGTCTATCTCTGAGCTACACCCCTAACCCCATTTTATTTTTCTTATTTTTTGAAAGAGAATCTAAATTGCTGAGAACCTCACTAAGTTGCTGAGGCTGGCCTCAAACCTGCGATCCTCCTGTTTCAGCCTCCCAAATACTGGGATCACAGGTGTGTGCCAGCCACCATGCCTGGCTTCAAGATTTTAAAAAATCTTTAAAGTGACAAATATACAGTTTATCAAAATTTATGGGGCACAGTTAAAGCTATTATGAAAGTAAAATTTAAAGTATTAAATGTGTATATTTTCAAAAGGAGAAAAGTATCAAATAATCTAAGTTCCTACCTCAGGAACCTAGAAAAAGGAATAGCAAAATAACCCCAAAGGAAGCAGAATGAAGGAAATAATAAAGATAACAGTAGAAATCAATGAAATTCAAAACATAAAATCATTAGATAAAATCAATAAAACAACTGCTTGTTTGAAAAGATCAATAAAATTAACAAACCTCTAGAAAGAATGATAAAGTAGAAAAAGAGAGATGGCATAAAATACCAATATCAGACATGATATTGGAGTTATCACTATATACCCTGCAGATATCAAAAAGATAATAAATACTGCAAAGAGCACTATACACATAAATTTGACAACTTCGTTAAAAACACAAACTGCCACAAACAATCCAATATGAAATAGGTAATATGAGTAGCTCTATAAATATCTAAGGAAGTAAATTTATAAAAACTCACAACAAAGAAATATCCAGGCCCAGATGTTTTCACTAGAAAATTTTACAAAACATTCAAAAACAGAGGAGGAAGGAACACTTTCTAATTCATTTCTAATATTACTGAAATACAAATATAGTGCAAAACAGATAGTACAAAAGAGAGAAAACTACACACCAATAGTCCTCATGAACACACACGCGCGTGCGCGCGGGAACACACACACACACACACACACACACACACACACACACACACACTTTTTAAAATATTATCAAATAGAATTGAGCAGTATATAAAATAATATATACCATGACCAATTGAGGTTTACTCCAGGGATACAAGGCTGGATCAATATTTGAAAACTCCCTCATATGCGGAAGCTAGGGAGAAATTGGCACACAGGAGGGACTCCAGATAAAGGAGGAGAAACCTTAGTGGAATGAAGGAGGGGATCTAACTGAGGGAGATGAGAGGGGGAGGAAGACTTGAAGAGGGAAACACCTCAATGGACATGATGTACATACACAAACTTATCAAAGCCAATCACTGTGCTGAGCATGGGAAGGAGGGGGGAGGGAATAGGGTGGGAACCGGGGGAGGGCTCAATGAGTACTGTGTGCATGTATGCCTCTATCACCCTGAACTTCATCAAGATGTATGATTACAATGCACCAATAAAAAATATGGAAATAGAGAAAATTAATGAATGTAATCAAACATATAAAGAATTATGTGATCATATAAAACTGCAGAAAAAGCACTTGACAAAATTCAATAGCTATTACTGATAAACAGCCTTCAAATCTGGGGACAGAAACTTGATAAAGAACATCTTAATAATCTACAGCTACATTATATTCAAGGGTGAAAGACTGAAGTATTTCTACCTATGATTAAGAACAAGACAAGATTAGGATGCCATGATGTTGCAAGCCTGTAATCCTAGTACTTGGGAGGCTAAAACAGGAGGATTGCAGGTTTGAGGCCAGACTCAGCAACTTAGTGAGACCCTGTCTCAAAATAAAATATAAAAAGGGCTGGAGGTGTGGCTTGGAGGGAGAATGACCCTGGATGCAATCCCAGTACCAAATAAAAAAAAGAAAGGAAGGAAGGAAGGAAGGAAGGAAGGAAGGAAGGAAGGGAGGGAGGGAGAAAAGGAGGGAGGGAAGGAGGGAAACAAGGCAGGATGATCCTTCCTACTACTTTTATTTACAGAATGATGGAAATATTGGGATTTTTGCAATAAAACAAAAATAAAAGAAAAAACAACAACCGTCACCAAAATTAAAGTCATAAGACCACTAAGGAAGAAATAAGATTGTTTCTATTTGCAAATGACATGATTGTATACAAACAACAACAAGAACAGGAATCCAAGGAATCTCCAAAGGAAGAAGAAAAAACTTCTAAAGCCAACAAATAAATTCAAGTTCAACAGGGTCAAGGTACAAAAGACAATCATACATAATCAATTGTATTTCTATATGCTAGCAATAAATAAGTCAAAACTAAAAGTACAATACCATTTACGATTGGTACAAAATGATTTACTTAGGCGTAAATCTAAGTAAATATTGTAGGCCAAAACTACAACACACTGATGAAAGAAATAAAACAAGTTCTAAGTAAATAGACATACTTTGATCATGGATCAAAAGATTCAACATAGCAAATGATCTATTTTGCCCAAATTTATATACAAGTTCAACATAAATCCTATTAAATTCCCAGAAACATTTTTGGTAGATATAGATAAAATTACTATAATACTTGTAAAATACAAAAGAACAAGAATAGTTCAAGTAATTTTTAAAGAGTTAAGTGGGAGAAATCACTCCACCTGATTTAGAGACTTACATAGCTATAGTAGTTAAAACAAGGTGGGTTTCAAGGCAGGATAGACACATAGGTCAACAGAACAGAAAAGATATATCCCACTGATTTCTGACAAAGATGCAAAAGTAATTAAAAGAAAATGATAGTCTCAATCTCCATTATATAAAATAAAAATTAAATCAAAACAGATCCTTGATAATCTATAAGAAAACTAATAAACTGGATTTCATCCAAATCAAAAATATTTGTCCTGTAAAAGATCACAAGAAAATAAAAACAACAAACTATAGAATGGGATATAATATTTGTAAAGCACATATCCAACAAAGGATTTGTATCTTAAATATATATAAGAAACTATCAGCTGGGCGTGGTGGTGCACGCTTGTAATCCCAGTACTTTGGGAGGCGGAGACCGGAGGATCCGGGTTCGCGGCCAGTCTCATTGCGCACGCGCGCGTGATCTCTCTCTTGCTCCTCTCTCTCTCTCTCTCCCCGTCTCTCTCTCTCTCTCTCTCTCTCTCTCTCTCTCTCTGTACCTAGTAAGGCCTTCCACAACTTCGTGAGACCCGGTTTCAAAATAAAGCATAAAAAAAATAGGGCCAGGGGTGTAGCGCGGAGGTAGAACGCCCCGGGTTCAATCCCCGGTACCGCAAAAATACATATATAAGAAACTATCAAAACTCAACAGTCAAAAAATTCAATTAGGAAATAGGCAAAAGATATGAAGTGATAATTCACTGAAGAGGGTATAAAGATTGCAAGATGAGCATGCAAAAGGTGTTCAATATCTTCTACCTGATTTCAAGACATACAGCTACAACACTAAAGGATTATAGAAATGTAAGCAAAAATTATGTTGAAACATTACTATACACAAAATGGTTAAGGTAGAAAATAGGGACAACACCAAATACTATTTAGGATGCAGAGAAAATGGATTACACACATTCCTGGTAGGAATACAAAATGGTACAACTACTCTAGAAAACAGAGTAGGAATTTCTTTAAAAAGTTATCAGGCCACTACCATGCAACCTAGAAGTTGCTCTCTTAAACATTTATCCTAGATCAGTAAAACCTTTTGTTCAAATATTTTTATTTGTAGTAGAAACCTGAAGCAACCCACATGTTCATAGCTTGAGTAAACACCCAGCAGCATGCCAATACCATGGCATATTACGCAGCCCCCCAAAAAAACAAACTATTGACACACACAACAATTTGAGTGAAACTCCAGAGTTTTATGCTGAGTTCAAAGAAAAGAAAAATGCAAAATGATATGCATGACTGCATTTCTATAACATTCTTGAAATGACAAAATTATAGAAATGGAGAACAAATTTGTGGGTCTTCAGGGTTAAGGAGGAACTGAGGGTAGAGAGGGGATGTGACTATGAAAAGGAAACATGTGGAGTCTTTGGAGTAATGACAAGTTTCTATGTCTTAACAGTATCAATGCCAGTCTTTTGATCCAATATTGTACTGTAGTTTCACAATATGTTACCCTGGCAAATGGTACACAGGTCCCCACCGTATTTCTTCTGACAATTTATGTGAATATGTCCTTATCTCAAAATAAACTTAATTTTTTTTCAGTATTGGGAATTGAACCCAGGGACATTCTACCTCCGAGCTACACCCCCAGCCCTATTTTTTATTCTTTATTTTGAAACAGGGTCTCATTAAGTTGTAGAGGACCTCACTAAGTAGCTGAGGTTGGCAGCGAACCCGGATCCTCCAGTCTCAGCCTCCCAAGTACTGGGATTACAAGCGTGTTCTACCATGCCAGGCTAAACTTAATTTATTAAAGTAACAATTTAAGAAAGAGCTCCTTGCCTGTCACCCCCTACCTCTACTCATTCCCTGTACCTCTATCTTGCAGCTGATTAAAGCATCAGCTGGTTTTCGAGTTGTGTGTGTATGTGTTTGTGAATGTGTGTGCATATGGGGATGTGTGAAACAGTGTGTAAGGGAGGATGAGGGGATGGCCCCACAGAACTGCCTATGCCGCGTACCATGGCAGGCTGGGGCAGGTGTGGCAAGGAACTCACATGAGTGCAGGTGCACTCTGCCTTCAGCACAGACACAGACCTTTGGATGTGGAGGTTCTAAGACAGGGAAGTAGGTGCCATTTTATTCAACTTTTCCCCCTTTATGTAGAAGGATATGGAAAAATAATATTATATCTGGTTTTGGTGGAGCACACCTCTAATCCCAGTACTTGGGAGTCTGGGACAGGATGATCTCAGGTTTGAGTTCAGCCTTAGCAACTTAACCAGGCTCTCAGTAACCTGGCAAGACCCTATTTCAAAAACAAAAAATAAAAAGGGATGGGCATGTAGCTGGGAGGTAGAATGCTCCGGGTTCAATCCCCAGTACCACAAATAATAAAAAAATGTAACATTAGGATGGGCATACTAACATCAAAGACAATTAGGTCATGTACCCGTACTCGTATCATTTTATGAGAAAGAAGGGAGACATAAAAGAGAAAAATGGGGAGATTCTGACTAACATTTCTCCCCTAAATGATTATATATAGATATATGACTGATATGCTTATTATTCATTTAAAATATGTACTGCATGCCTACTCTTTGATAGGAACTATGCCAGGCCATTGGTATACAAAT
The DNA here is from genome assembly GCA_004027185.1 of Glis glis. Classification (NCBI taxonomy): domain Eukaryota; kingdom Metazoa; phylum Chordata; class Mammalia; order Rodentia; family Gliridae; genus Glis; species Glis glis. Next base: position 10,629 of record PVJS01010737.1, on the reverse strand, counting down.
TTGAATAAGGAAGAATTTCCTCCTTTTAAGGAGCTCAGATTCTAACAGAAGAGACAGATTTTTAAAAAAACTGTCAATTGTAGAATAATGTAGACATTTTTAAAACTGAACTGTGAACAGAGTATCTGGAGAAGACAGACTGAGCGGGGAAGCTAGCCTGGCCTGGGACAAGGGTGTGAGAGGGTGCTCCTGGAGAACATGATGCCAGAACTGGGCCTATTTACATTCTCCTGGTTATGCCCTATCTGCCACGCATCACTCACTATGATAGTCAAAGGTACAGATAAAAGCATTTCAGACATTAAAGAAAAACAGTATGATCCAGGCAAACATGATTCAGCATGAAACAGCAACACTTCAAATAAATATTTATTAGGTTGAGTTGAATTAAATAATCATAAACTAATAGATATTTCATTAAATCTCATGTGAAAAAGAGGCTTCAGACTTGGGACTCCAGACAAGTGAAATGTAATTATAGAATCATGAGACCGATTTCAACTTTAAAAGCTCACAAAAATACTCACACACAATGTCACACCTTTATAGACTGCATAGACTGATGTCTGAAATCAAAAAGGAGTCAACAACTTAGAAAGTAAAAACAGAGAATAGTGCTTGATACTTTTGTGTGCACAATAAAATTAAAAAGCCTCCCATTGCTTAGCTTCCTATGCACAGATTGCGCTCTTCACTAAAATGCTCAAATTAGTTATGCAAATTCTGTGCCATGTGATGCCTCTCCACCATATGTGACTAGTTACCATAGCAGTCAGCTTAAGTGCATATTTTCCATAGCAACCCAGGAATCTTTACCATACAGAGATCTAAGTGAGACAGAATGGAAAGCAATTCCACAAGCAATATGAAATATAAATGTTGGCAACATCTCCTGAATCTCTCTCTAAAACTACATCACTTTGCATTGACTTTTAAATGCCACAGTCTCTGGGTGGTTCTCTTTTTGACTATATCAGCAACTTTTTCCTATTGGAAATGTGAAACTCTTTGAGAACACATAACATTTACGTATGACTTGGAGGCATCAAGGGGAGGTTTTCTTGGGGCTCATTCTAGAGAGAGGGTGAATTTACCTCCTCCTTTAGTGCAGGAGAATTCCAACAAAGGGTTAAGGAGGCTGAGTAGAGGTTTCTGAATGCAATCTGCAAACTGAAGTCCCATATGGTGGAGCAATGCATTTGTCGTTTTCATTGGCTCACTGTATTGTCACAACTTCCTTCCTGCCTCAGATGAAAAGACTGGTACCAAACTGAGCTGAAATTTCCTTTTTTCTTGTTGGCCTTTTGAAAGTAGCTATCCATCCAGTTATATTAATCTCATCCTTGATATTTAATAGGAAGATTGCTTATCTTTAAAAGCCTTCTGGACCCACTGGTATAAATGTATACAGAGAGAATATTGTCATGAGAAACAAGATTTCAGAAGCTTTGTTCACTGATTTTAGGCTTACTATTTATAAGAAACTAATTATATACATATTTTATATACATACAAGCAGTGGTCCTGGTAAATTTACTTGTGAGTAACATTACCAGTGACTGTCATGGAGCACTCCTGTGCAGGTGCCGTGCTAGCCCTCTGGAACCATTATAATGAACCTTCACAGCAACCCTGTGAGAAATGGCAGATAATCTGCCTTTCTTAGATGAGATAACCAAGGTACAGAGAAGATTCCTTCCCACCCACACACTCAAACTTACTTGGTTAGAAAATGATAGCACTAAGACCGAAAGTCATTTCTGTCTATTCTGAGACCCAAACTTATTCCACTACTCTTTGCAATGTAGGGAAAAAGAGAAAAGAGAAAAGAGCAGAGGCTCAGAAGAAACAGCCCATTGTGGAGCCAATGCTATGCCCCAGATTCACCAGGAGTATTTGACTGCGAATGCCAGGTGGAGTAAGAGATAAGATGATCCTAGGAGGACTCGGAATGACATAGAGTTGGTCTTTCAGAGATGTCCTCAGACAAGCTCTGGCTCCATCCATGGTTTTCCTGGATTCTGTACACATTACACTTTTAAATCTTTGTGAAGATACGTGACTCCTCTAATCTGATCCAAACCCAACAGAAAGCCTTCACTATTATGTAAGTTTTATTACTCCTCCCCAATCCCCTAAACCTCTCATTGGAAAGGAACTAAACTTTTATCATTTGGAAATAGAATGCTGTCCATTTCAGAGCCAGACACTTAACAGAAAGGAGAAGAAAACATATTTTACTTACTCCTGAATGATATGCCTACAGAGATAAGCCTTCAAGAGAAATCTGTTGGATCCCCAAAATAGTACTATAAAAAGACAACCCCTTAAAATTCCACTGCTTGTCTTCAGCAAAATGAACTTGTAGAAATTCACGTTGTTTCTCATACTCCAAGACTCCCTTCAAAGAAAATTTATAGAGGACTGCTCAGCCAGGTGGGAAAGATTTATCATTTCTGTGGCCATCCCAGTTGGTCAGTTAAAGGCTGAGTTAGAAGGCTCTGGGCCTTGACTTGGCATGCTGGGCCGTGAGTGAGCACAGCGGTATAACTGGTGTGCCATGGAAAAATCACTATTGGAACCTCAAATCTTTTCTTTTAGAAGTGAACTGGTCATGAACTTGATATCTAAGCTTTTCCAGCTCTGGATCATTGGATACAGATCCATAGGCACCATAATGATTAATCAGCAACAAAATTGTCACTGTCTCTTGTCTATCCCATGCTTAAACCTGACAGTGGCTACTCATGGTCTGTGTGGTCAGGTCTGAACTCCTTAACTGAAACTCCAGGTCCTCACTGACCCAGCCCATCTTGCTTCTTGGCCTCCACTGCTACCACTCTCTCCACATTCTTCATGCTCTGAAGCACTAATTACTTGCAATTCTCTCCATACAGCAGACTGCATCTCTGAACATCCACTCATGTTTGTCTCTCTGCTTAGAAGGACCTATCTTTCTACCTCACCACCACCTGTTGCATTTATCTGGCTCACTTCACCAGTTCACTAGGATGACCCCTCCCTCCAGGCTGAGTTACATACCCCTATTTTGTGTTTTGTAATACTCTTACATCACTGCTTATCAAACTTTCACTATTGAAATACGATTATAATAATAAGGGAACATGTTATTTCTTTAGGAAAATCTTTTGTAGTAAAAGATCTGTCTTATTTTTAAAGAGATCCTTTGGTAGCCCCACTTCCCATGCAGCTGCGTGGCCTGATGGGGCTGCTTCCTGCAAGACAAGCAGAGAAAGGACATACATGCTGAAGGACAAGGGAGAGAGGGCTTTGGAAGGGGAAGATAACATTAGGGAACCAGCCCTAGAGGCAAAGGTGGAAAGGAAGCCAGCGAGATACTAAGAAAATCTCATGATCTGAAATGTGACCTCCCTTCACTGCAACTATCCAATTCATCAGCAAAATTTCTCCACTCTCAAATTGTTTGAACGAAATGAAATTTGGGGTCAACTGGAAAAGAAGCTTTGCTTTATATCCATACTTACTAAGAAAAAGGAGAATAGCTATGTGGATGAAGAAATACTAGAGGCAAAACAGTTCAAAAATTACTCACACTAGTAGAAAGTATGAGAAGAGTCTTTACTGTTCTAGGATATGGAATTGTGGTTCCTATTTTGATAATATTTCCAAGGGGCAGAAGGTCTCAGCAACATCTGGCTTACATAACTATGTGAAACATTTCTGCTTTCTTGACCAAGCTAGGGAACCCTACCTACTACTGTATCACCAAGATTACCCTAGTACCTGGCATATTGCAGCTGTTCAGTAAGCACTAGGTAAATCAATATTATTCATATTCTATATGAATTTCTGTTTAAATTTATAATGATTGTGTCTTTTTTTTTTGCGGTACCGGGGATTGAACCCAGGGGCGTTCTACCTCTGCGCTACACCCCCGGCCCTATTTTTTATACTTTATTTTGAAACTGGGTCTCATGAAGTTGTGGAGGGCCTCACTAGGTAGAGAGAGAGAGAGAGAGAGAGAGAGAGAGAGAGAGAGAGACAGGGAGAGAGAGAGAGACAGGGAGAGAGAGACAGAGAGAAAGAGAGACATTGAGAGCTGAGGCTGGCCGCGAACCCGGATCCTCCGGTCTCCACCTCCCACAGTACTGGGATTACAAACGTGCGCCACCACGTCCGGCAAATGATTGTGTCTTGATCGTTTTTTTCCTAGACCCTAGAGGTAGCTAGAGAAACCCTGCTCATTAAGAAGGATGTGAGTGGAAAATTAAGAGTCTAAGCAAAACTAAATTAGGAAGGTCAATTCACTGAAAAATTCATTTAATGATTTTCAAAGCCATATATAAGTGAGTCTTGGATTATCTGCCTGAATGCTCACATCTATGAGCCAGGAGAAATGTCGAGAATGAGTCATGATGGGAACACCTCCTGCATGTGGGAAAATATGGGGCTGTTAGACATGCGTGCACCACCCCATAGAGGGGATTTGGGCCAGCTCACTCTCTCACCTTGAGCTGAATCCGCATCCATGGCATTTTTCATGGATCAGGCTCCTGTGGCAATTTTCCCAATAGGGATGACACTGGTATTGCCTGATATTCTTTCAGTTTGCTGCAAACAGCTTTCAATTCGTCCTGCCAAGTTGCCCCTCTCTGGGGTAAACCCAAATGGAGAAGGTAACACATTTCAACACAATTTTACTCTCATGAAAGCTCTTCATGGTACAGTAGGCTGAGTTGGATTTATTAAAGGTGTAGACAGAGCAGAGCTCCCTCCAGAGGCGGAAAGGGGAAACTTGATGCCATTTTATTGTTCCCATCTCCATGCATCTGAAAATTAAACTGGCCACTGAAAAACCTTAACACACATTTTTAAATACCTTAATCTGAGATCAAACAGAGCCATGAATCTTGGGGTTATAGCTAGATCCTGCCCATAAGTGTGGCCACCAACACTTTTTTTCTCTTAAGAACCTTTGAAATATAATGAAGTTTCTTCTGCCCTTCTACATAATTCAGTTTCCTCTTTGTCAAAGTAAGCAAAAAATGTTTTGATCCATAGAACAGTTAATAATAAAAATAATAGCTGCCATTTTTGAGCTTTTATCGAGTGCCAAGATCTATACCAAGGACCGTATATCTAGAATTTCTAATTCATACAATAGCCCTGCAAGGAAGCTATTATTATCCTGACTTCATCAGGAAGGAAACTGAGGTCAGTCAATAAGGTATCTTGCTCAAGAACACACAGATAGTAAATAACAATGCTGGAACTGGAATACACATCTAACTGATATCCTCCACGACAGCCAAATTGCTTCCAAAGTAGATGAAATAATATACATGAAAGCTCTCCGTAAACTAAATCAAAGGCAAAAACTATAATGGAAAGAGTTATTATAGACTTCAATAGCTTGTACACTACTCTCTCAGCCATTCTGTCACAATATGATCTGTGCTAAATCTCCTAACCTTCCTGAGCTTCCATTTTTGTATCTATAAACTAGGGATCCTATTACCTATTTAATTACCTACTTCTTATTACATTTGCTCACCTGCAAAACTGATGGTAAGAGCACATAGCTAATGGATATGAAAGTCATTTGTAAACTGAAACTAGAGGCAAAGAAGAAGGGGTAGGTGCTAACACAGGTAAATTTGTGAGCAAATAATTCAGTGGGCCGAAGCATAGGTCATCTTCTGAGAATATTTTCTTTGTCTCCTCTTAAACAATCATAACAATAAAAGTATGTATTAATATTACTACTAATAAATTCTCAGCACTTCCTTTGGTCCTGAACACTAGTGTATGCCAAGTAAATGCTGACTCCAGGAATTAATGAATGAATCTGTCTCATAATCGAAATTGAGCTCTCACAGCTCTTGAGCTCTAAAATATTTTTCTCCTATTTAATGATACTTCTTTATCAGTCAGAAGAATGACTTCAAGGCACATTGCAGGATCCAAACTCCTCCATGTGGAGGAAAGTGACTGGCCAGCATTCTGGCCTCAAGAAATTCTATTTGTTATTCGTCTAAATAGTACTTGGTTTCTCCTCTGCCTCCCATAGTACCTAGTACCTACATACTCAGTGAATGTTTACTGCTTTGAAATGCATGTGCCTTGCATAAAGCTGGAGGGAAAAAATTTTGCTTTAGGTTTTTATATCAAAATCATCAATGAGTTTTTTCCCCATTCATTTCCATCACCTCCCCATCCATTATTTTTAAGTGTCAGACTTATCATAGTAATACATTCATATTCATTTTCTGTCAATATATCTAGTAAATATTTATCATACTACATGTATAATATAACAATGCTTACATACCAGAAGTTCAGTGAAGGTTCCTCACTTGCATGAGCCTGTAACAAAGTCTCATATCTAATTCTCTAATTATAATTTTTGGAACTTTTTTTCCTTTGGTACTGGGTATTGAACCCAGGGGCATTCTACCTCTGAGCTATACTCCCAGCCCTTTTAATGTTTTTATTTTGAAACAGGGTCTCTAAGTTGCTGAGAGTCTTGCTAAGTTGCTAAGGCTGGCCTTGAACCTATGATCCTCCTGTCTCAGTCTCCCAAATATTGGGATTACAGGTGTGTGCCACCAAGCCCAGCTTGTTCTTTTTCTTAAAGCTGTCTCTGATAAATTATAGACTATCATAATGAATCAAGCTAAGGTCTTTTGTCTCTAAATCCAGAACTTCTCAGATATGGAAGATGTTTCCATGTCCATTCACATTATCACTGAGCAAACATATTTATCTAGAGTTGACTGATCACTGGGCAATCAACTAGGCACCCCCACACACACACACACTCATACACACATGTGCATATGCACATGCACACACACAGATTTCTTTTTATTCTCACAACAATCTACTGGGGATACACAGAGAATCAAAATGACCCTTCAAAAATGGTAACTTGCTGAAAATCTCCTAAATAGAAAGTGTGTGATATTTAAGCCTCTGAAGTCTATGATTCGTCTATTATGTAAGGCTGCCTCTCCTTCCTGTGCCAAACTGGGCAAACCAGTCACCTCACAGAGGAAGGCAATTCTCCTAGGACTTGGAAGACTGCCAGGACTTCCAGTGTATGTCAGTTGTGATTTTTTCCCCCCAGTGGCATAGAAGAAAAAGAAAAGCCACGATCTAGTCATCTTCAGATTCCAATGTCACAGGTGAGTATCTTAAATTGTTCTAACCGTTCATCTACTGAAAAAGAAACTTTTTCATGCCCGTATCCCCAGCATTGTCATGAACTCTTAAAACTCTTAATCTCCAATCTTATTGGAGATTATCCAATAAAAATCTCATCCTACAATCCAAGCCTGCTGTAATCCCCCTATCCATTCCTCACCTCCCAGATAAAATGAGCCACGGACTGTATTACACATTGTCCTGCCAAGGAACAGACTTCAATTTAACAGGAAACCTCAGAGAGCTGAGTTGCTGTCTCACTGAGGATGTTAGAAATAGTACTATATAGCACATGGCCAGATGGAGTCAAATGGTCTTATAGCCCAGGAACTAAAAGTGGAAGCAGCTGAATTCCCCAGCCCCACAAGTGATCACATAGGGTGCACCCACAAGCACAGGAGGAAGTCTGAGCACAGCTGCAGCACCACTGCCCTATGGAATAGCCCCCTCCCCCGCCCCCAACATATCCAGAGACCTAGCAGAGCCTCTGCTGCCTGCATGATCTTTCAAGGAGATTTAGGAGTCTGCCATCAGGGTGGCTTCTGAGGTATCTCCCAAGAAGTAGCACTTTCAGGAAAGCCATCGCTGGGGTTTCCAGGTCAGAGTAGCATCCTCAGGCTGATGTAGAGCCTCTGTTTATTGTGGAATTAAAAGCACAGAGATTCACATCAAATTACAGGCATGGTTCAGAACAAAAATGAAACACAACTGCAATTGAAACCACTCTACCAAACACTGAAAATCCCAACAGAACTCTCTCTGCTTTCTACCCCCGAAGATTAAAACAGGAGCTGTTCTGAACTATTATCAGGACTCAAAATAATTTTAATGTAAAGAATCAAAGCAATACAGTATTCACTTTCAATAACCTCCTTGCGATGGCTTTAGTTCACAATGACCCTCGCATCTCAACTGAACTACAGTTACAGCCTTATAACCAGCCTCCCTTAATAGTCTTTCCTCCAGTCCATCTGCTACATTGCTTCTGGAGAACCTTTCTAAAGTGAGAAGATAATCACGCCCTCCCCTCTAGGATCTCTGTTTATTCTCTGCTGTCTGAAGGATAGAGCAAAGTCCCCTTTGCCTCAAGGATAATGCTCTTCATAATCCTCTTCAAATTCCAAACTCACATTTCAGTTCTTCCCCTGATGCATTTTATACTCCAAGCACATAATCCACTTTGGCATTCCCTGGACACCCATATTTCTTTTTTGTACTGAACCCAGAGGCATTCTACCTCCAAGCTACACCCCCAGCCCAATTTTTATTTTTTATTTGGAAACAGAGTCTCATTAGGTTGCTGAGAGTCTTGCAAAATTTCCAAGGCTGGCTTTGAACCTGTGATCTTCCTGTCTCAGCCTCCCAAGTACTGGGATTAGAAACTTGCTTGACTCCCAAAATGATCTTTTCAACATATAAGCATAGAGAATTGCTATTTGTCCTTCAGACCCAACTCAAATACCCTCCTTTGTTATTCATGAAGCTAAGCACCATTCCCTACTACCAGATTCCACAGGATTTGCATAGAGAACTACTAAAACACTTATCACAACAATGTATTTAATTACTTGTTCAAATAGGTGTGTTTTCCAATAATCTATGAATCTAGCAAGGCTGAGTTCTGTCTCATTTTCCTTTGTATTACCCTGGACACTTGGCATGGAGTAGGCAGACTGCAACTATAGGTAGATTATAAAAGAATGAAGGAATGAAAATGGACAGAAAAAGTGAAAAAATAAAAATATAAACGAATACATAAAAGAGCAACAATTTTGACACAAGAGAATATGGTATAAATTAATACCATCTTTTTTAACGTTTACTTAAAGATAATCATCTTTTCAAAGTAGTTTCATTTGAATGCCAGACTATAATTCCTCCATACAATAAAAGGGATAATAGATGTGCAACTATGTTTTCCCTTAGAGACAGGCCAATTTCATTCACTACAAGTTCATGATCCATCAATATATAGAACTCTGATCATAGTCTCTACCAGGGGTTAATAATTTTTTCTATGAAGGGTTGATCATGAATAGTTTAGGTTTTGCCAGACCTATAGGTTCTGTCATAATTATTCAACTCTGCCAGCGTAGTGGCGCACGCTTGTAATCCCAGTACTTTGGGAGGCGGAGACCGGAGGATCCGGGTTCGCAGCCAGCCTCAGCTCGCTCTCTCTCTCTCTCTTTCTCTCTCTCTCCCTGTCTCTCTCTCTACTTAGTGAGGCCCTCTGCAACTTCGTGAGACCCGGTCTCAAAATAAAGTATAAAAAATAGGGCCGGGGGCGTAGCGTGGAGGTAGAACGCCCCTGTGTTCAATCCCCGTTACCGCAAAAAAAAAAAAAATAATAAATAAATAAATAAATAATAATAATAATTATTATTCAACTCTGTCATTATAGAGTGGAAAATGCTATAGACAATACATAAATAAGTGAACATGGCTATATTCTAATAAAACTTTATTAGTATGGGCACTGAAATTTAAATTTCATTCCCTTTTCATGCTTCACAAAGTATTATTTTTTTTATTCTTTTTCAACCATTTAAAAATAGAAAACACTCTTAGCTTGCAGGTGTACGAAGACAGGTGGTAGGCCAGATTTGTTCCATGATTTCTACTCTGCTGACCTATGGTTTATATAAATAAAAACCTCAAAATACCCTTTGGCAAAAGTGCTAGTCATTTGTTGAATTATTTTCCACAGTAAAAAAAAATTACTTGTTACTGGAAATAAGAATCCCTTGAGTATTGCAAAGAATAAGAAACACAAAATAAAAAGCAAGATGAATAGTTTATCATATTGAATATATGAGCCTAAGCAGATTATCTGACTTATTACATGGACATTGCAGGTAGAAAACAATGCTAAACTTTTCCCCATTATCAAACAAGAACTTGCTGAGAAGCAACCAGGAGAATGTTACACCCACAGATTGGCCATCAGTTTTTGTTGATTGGGTATCTATTTGATGAAAAACTCAAAATATGAAATAAAATGAATTCATCGCCAAATTTTAGTTGGAGTTTTTGAAGAGATGTGCTACACAATAAACAATCAATACTTCACTATCAGAGCAAAATAACAGAGGAAAGAACCATGTTGGAGGATAACGTCCTTTGCCCTCTAAAAGATGTAGGCAGTAGACTGCAACTGTATGACTGCAGTTCAACGCTGTGTGAGAGCCAAGTCTACTCTCAGAATGTCCAGGCTGGGCGTGGTGGCGCACGCTTGTAATCCCAGTACTTTGGGAGGCAGAGACCGGAGGATCCAGATTCGCGGCCAGCCTCAGCTCTCTCTCTCTCTCTCTCTCTGTCTCTCTCTCTCTCTCTCTTTCTCTACTTAGTGAGGCCCTCCACAACTTCGTGAAACCCGGTTTCAAAATAAAGTATAAAAAATAGGGCCGGGGGTGTAGCACGGAGGTAGAACGCCCCTGGGTT
>PVJS01010736.1:27201-47422 GCA_004027185.1 Glis glis | reverse complement strand
AGTGACAATGGAGAACCTTCAGAGGTGCAAGGGAAGGGGTACAAGGGAAGGGGAAGGGTAAGAAAGTAGTGAATCCATGGAATTACTGTCATAAACAATGTGTATATGTGAGATTATACCAACATCATTCTCAGTGCTACATGTGGGGGGGAGGCGGGGAGGAAGCGGGGAGGGGGGAGGGACACCAAGAGCTGTGTGCATGTATGTTAACACCAAACTGATACTCATTGTGATGTGAGACTACAATGCACCAATAAAAACATAAAAAAAATAAAACAGAGTATACATAAAAACCAAAAAAAAAAAAAAGAAATTAAAAAAGATCCTAGACTCAAATGAAAATAGAAACACAACTTACCAAAGTCTATGGGACACCCTGAAGGCGGTGTTAAGAGAAAAAATTATAGCATTGAGCTCCTATATGAGGAAAATAGAAAGACTCAAAATAAGCAATCTAGTGATGCACCTCAAGGCCCTTGAAAAAAAATAGAAATAAACTAACCCCAAAGAGAAATACAAATGGCCAATAAATATATAGAAAAATGTTCAACATCATTGGCAATCAGGGAAATGCAAATCAAGACTATTCCTTGTCCAGGTAGATGTGGGTCATGGGTTGTCCAGTTCTCTTGTTCATCTTAATAACCACGCGCTACTTAAAAAAGTCCGCCGGATCATTGACAGTCACAGTGTCATTTAATCCTTGCACATAAACTACACTGTTGCCAGAATCTTCATCAGGATCTACAGGAGGGCCTAGTTCAAGATCTGGTCCTTCTCTATGGATCCAGCCACCTCACTCTCCAGCATCCATTCCGCCACATCCTCCTCCCCACCCACTTCTGCTCGTGCCTCCACGATCAAATTCTCCTCTTCCCCTGCACAGGTAATCAGGGCATGCTCTGCTTCTCTCCTGGTCCAGAAGATCCTCTAGACTCCTGCCCGTAAACACCCATGCTACTGGGGTGGTCCTGTCAGAGTGAACTCTGCTGCTGTAGCTGCTGCTGTTGGCTACACTGGTTTGGAGCCTGGCTATAGGATCTAGTCTGGGTGTGGGGGTAACTGGTGGGAGGCTGCTGCCCATAGCTGCTTTGTTGACCATAGCTACTCTGCTCTCCATAGCTGCTCGGCTGCCCATAGGTGATCTGCTGAGAGTAACTGCTCTGATCATAACTGGTCAGCTGTGTAGAGGAATAGGTGGTAGGAGGATAGGATGGAGGTGCGGTGACTGGCTGCACGGGGTAGCTCCCAGGAACCTGGGGAGAACTGTAGTTACTCTGTCCGTATCCTAGGCTGGGCTAGTTATAACCCCTTGTGCTAGATTGAGGTTCACAATCGCCAAATTATGAAGCCGGCCTAGATGTCCATGTCCATCAACAGATGAATTGACCACAAAACTGTGGTATATATACACAATGGAATTTTATTTGGCCATAAAAAAGAACAGGAACTCAGAATATTGTGCTAAGTGAGATTATGCAGCTCAAAAAACAAATAATTCTGTTTTCTCCGATATGTGGAAACTAAATAGAAATAGAGAAACAAGGGTAACATCAGATAGAATAGCAGAGACCAAGGCAATTCACAAGACCAGTCCAGATTCATAGGCTGGATATTATGGTTTGAAATGTAAATATCCCCCCAAAGGCTCATGTGCTAAAGGCTTGGTCACCTGCATGTGGTGCTGTGGGAGGCAGTGGAACTTTTAGGAGGTGTGCCTAGTGGAAGTAAGTTAGGTCATGGAAGGGGACATTGGGACCTCAGTCCCTTCCTTTCTTTCCCTTGCTTCCTGTTACCATGAGGTGAACTGGTTTCCTCCACCATGATGTACTCCTCACCACATGCCTAAAATCAGTGGGGTCTACTGCTAGAGACTGGAACCTCTGACACCATGAGATGAAATAAACCTTTCCTCTTTTTAAGTTGTGTATCTCAGAATTTTTGCCACAGTGATGGAAAGCTGCCAAATACAGTGGGCAAATAGACTCCATTTCTTGATGTGTGGAGCTGCAAGGTCACATTGTAAAAATATGGATATAAGGAGGTGTTAATTTGCCATCAGTGGAATCAGTCACAATGGCATACTTCTAATATGTTTATATTAATATTTTAGTTGCTATATATTTAACTTAGGGTGGTAGACATTTTCTTTGATTTGTAAACTCTTCATATTTTGAACTTGATAAATAAGATATTACCAATACAGTGTCAATTTATATAAAAATCTACTCCATTATACTGAATTCAGGATCTTGGTGCTGATCAAATAAAGACAGGACTAAGAAGCAGCACTGTCACACAATGCAAGCCTTATTTGGGCAGCACATGGACTGGTTTGCACTAGAGAAGTCCCTCACAGCAAAGACCTTCCAGAGATAGTGACATGGAGCTCCCACCCAGAATGGGAAGAGGGCAAGGGAACTCCTGTGGGTGAGGGAACCAGAGAGAGGCTTTACTCGCCGATGTGCTGTCACTCAGCAGTAAGATGGGAGTTTCTGGGTCAGAGCTCCAAAGGAGTACAGTAGTCTGAGGGTTTTTTTTTTATAGCCCTTGGGTTTGTCCTGTTGATGACTAACATATGTTGGGTGAAGTTTTATAGACCATGTTTAAAACAAGTGGACACCTAAGAATTTTATGTGTAGAGCCCCAGGATTTTCAGCTAATGGTCATAGCCTAATGTGAAGAAATAAGTAGCGGTTAAAATACAGGGATGCGGGAGCCATCTTTGTCTTCCTATGTGACATTTATGTAATATTTGTAAAACAACAAGGCTAAATATATTTTACCACTTTTAACAGCCCTCCTTTTATATAGTAAAGAAGATAGTATGGCCCTAGAGTGTCTGGTATACCCAAGAAATAGATTAAAATGAGAGAAAGAACCAGCCACTGATATAAAAGAGCTATAGTTACAAAAACATTTACAAGGTTACCTTCTTTTATTTTGCAAGAAAGGAAAATACTTTTTTTTTTCATTGTACACAGACACAAAGAGAACTAGCAGCCTCAGTCCTGCATCTTTAGCTACAGGTCAAAAGTAAATAGAGAGGACAATTTATCTTTGTCTCAGCAAGTCTTACTGGTCAGTTGTGGCTACTTGGGATTAGGAAGGTCAGGGAGTGAAAAAGGATCACCAAAGAATTCTTCTTATGTAAATTCCTTGATCTGGGGCTGATTTGCATTCTGTAAAATAATCTCTGAATGTTACTCAAACTGGTGTTCAAGAGCAAGGCTATACTGTTGTCCAAGTGACAGACAATTCAGGGCATATCAGAAAATACCACAGGTTTCAAGAAAAACAACAGAAAAGATAAATGAGAAGAGAGAACTGAGATTCCTTGCTATCCACTGCCCAAAAAAGACTCAATGGCTGGGTTATATATTTTATTATTATTTTTTTTTTTGCGGTACCGGGGATTGAACCCAGGGGCCTTCTACCTCCGCGCTACACCCCCGGCCCTTTTTTTTTTATACTTTATTTTGAAACTGGGTCTCACGAAGTTGCGGAGGGACTCACTCGGTAGAGAGAGAGAGAGAGAGAGAGAGAGAGAGAGAGAGAGAGAGAGCTGAGGCTGGCCGCGAACCCGGATCCTCCAGTCTCCGCCTCCCAAAGTACTGGGATTACAAGCGTGCGCCACCACACCCAGCTGGGTTATATAATAAAAAAAAATCTGACTCCCAATATTTCAGTTACCAAGGGAAGAAAAATAATGGCCAGGTACAAAACAAAATGAAACTTGCTCAAGAACTTACTTAATGCAGAAATAAAAACAGACTAGGAGGGAAAAAAGCAAAAATGGAGTCAACTAGAGTCAGAGATTTACTCTGAGAATTAAGAAAATTGGGACTGGAATCCAACCCAGAGGTCTGTGCTCAGTGTGCTTTTGGGATAACACCCAGCTCTGTGGGTGAGTCGACCTGGAGATCTCAGTGGAACTCCAGCTGTGAAAGACAGAGGTAGAAACAGAAAGCACTTTTATCCCCTAAGAATTGCAAGGGAACTAGACATCGGACTTTGGAAGACATTGAAAAAAAAAAAAACCCAAACCTGGCCACTATACAAAAAAAATACATCAACTATATAAATGGAGAAAAGTAGACACAAAGTTACCAAGGTTACAGTTAGTCTATTCATGGTAGAAAATCTGCAGTTTTCTCACATGCTTATCATCACTGTAAGGGTTATCCAAATAAGTATTGCAGGGCTCAGGGTTTCCAGAATGATCTTCCTTGCTGATGCCATAGTCCACGACCCTCCCAACCACACTGCAGACCCCTCAGCTGAGAGGATTTGGGCCTCAATTACTTTTCAGATGAAGTTTGGTTAGCAGAGTATTAGTGCAACTAATTAAATAATTTAAAAGTAGTCTTAGTTTAAAATAGTTTCAGGGACAGGAAAATTATGTGGACTAGCCTCTGTTATATTAAAATACTCCCTTTTGAATAGTTGTCAATAAACTTTGATGGATCCATTTTCTTCTTGATTTCCTTTCTTCAGAAGGTTTCTACCTGGTATGTTGATTCTAGCATGTTCAAGCTTCTTTGAGAACCATATTGATATGTTCAAGTGATGTCCTATATTGAATTCTACGTACACATTATAATACTTTTCCTGTTTCCATATATTCATCATTGAAAGAACGTATGGTTGTAGAAGTATTTATTTTCCTTATTATCTCTAAGAAACTTTTATATTTTGTTTTTAGGATACGTATTCCAAGTAAAAGTGATAAATTGGACAGTAAAGTTAAAAGAATTGGACCACACATAGAAATCTATCAAGTGTTTCAACAAAGAAACAAAATCAAAAAGACCAAAAAAACAATTAAAATGATCACCATCATGCAGGCCTATGTCAGGGGGTGGCTTGAACGCAGAAGATTGTACAGAGTAAGGAAAAAGGTAAGGCATGCTGTTGATGTTATAATGTGTTTTAAATTCTTATGTAGATTCAATTAAGTAGAAATTTAGATAATCACCTGGTTAGTAGGTCCATACTTTTTCTAAGTAAAGCCCTGTCTACATATTTTTGATTAAAAAATGTTATGAATTACCTGCTCTGATGACAGTTTTGGATTGTACCAAACTGGATCCTCTGAACCCAAGGCCAGGCGTATCCTTAACTAAACAGTCTGGGGCTACTTACTCTTAAACCAGGACGAAGGGTCTGCTCTGCACTGAAGTTGTTTCTATTTTGCTGTCTCTTTATTCTCCTTTTAGAGCAACTTCCTTTTACTGCCCAATTTCCTTGGGGATCTTGCAGTGCAGAAATATCCCATTTAAAAGAACTATGCCCCCCCCCCCGACCATATGTACACGGGAAACTCTTATAAACAGCCATCCGAGCTTTGAATTTCAGAATAAATCACGAGGAAGCATTTTGGCTGGGAAAATGCAGAAGAACCTTACTGGATGGATCTTGACAAACCTTAGGAAGAATGCAAAAAGTACCCACTTTAATTCCTTTCTCTTCTGGAAGGAGTCCTTTACAATGGACTTGCATGTGAGCACCCTGAAAACCCTGAGAACACAGTGATACTGTTAGAAGTAATTCATCTGTTTTTCTCTGAATATAAACTTATGCATGTATTAATATGTACACATAATACACATATGTAGTTCAGGGGATTAAACATGATGCATGTAAAGCTCTGGCAGAAAGTAAACACTATATACTTACTCCATCAGTAATTCTATGAGGAAATTGCTATATTTTTATAGGTGAAGAAATGGAAGCTCAGAAAAGTTAAATCATTTGCTTAAAGTCAAACAACTGGTAAATGTCAGAGCTAGCATTCAAACCCACATCTCTGTCTGACTCCGAAGATCATGCGTAGATCATGTTCTACATAGACAGCTTATGTAGAACAGATACTCACCCTGGTCCATCAAGCAGAGCTGATCTCTTCATTCTTCTGGTCATTATCGTGCACATGGTGCTTTTTTGTTTACATGTCTGTCATGGGCAGTATAATTTATGTGACCTATTTGGGAATGCATATTCTTTATTTTTGTATTCATATCAACACATACTATCTTGATATATAATGACATACAGTCTCTATAATTTAAAATATATGCACTTAGCTGCTATTTTTCTTATTTATCTTGTTTGTATATGTTCATATTCTTCATTTAGGTAAGATATATTACAAGTTCTATGAGGACAAGAAACTGCCTGTTTCATTTGCTACTGTTTGCTACTATTTTTCAAATGCACAGAATAGTGATGAACATATGATAAACACTCACCAAATATCTATGAAATAAATTAATTCAACAAAACATAATTGTAGAAATTTATCATGGCACTCTAAGGAGATAGAGCTTTAAAGTTCTGTTTATATAGGTTGATATATATATTATATAATTTATAGCGTTTTCTTTTATCAGAGAGAACTGTGTCTATTCCTAACTTCTGGGACAAAAGTGATTCTGGAATACTTAGTGAGAATGGGCCCAAGATGAAGTTGAGAAGAGAGAGTGATAAGGAAAATGTTGAATTTCTATGTAGAGATAAAAAATGGAGATGAAAAGAATGGGGAGTACTTTTAGAGAATCAGAGACAATATAAACTAGATTGTTGACTTTTATTTGGTTATAAAATTTGTGATTGTTGATTTTTTGTATTCCATCATTGGTGTGGTGCTTTGTGTGTTGGATGACTGCTTTGTTGATACTGTTAAAGTTGTTTTGCCAACTGTCCAAATGCTAGTGGGACAGTCCTGTGATATAATAAATAGTGATTCCGGGACTGTGCCTATGTGAAAGGTTGCCCCTGGGGGAATTCCTGACAGACTTTCTGCTCTAGAGGCTGCGCAGCGAATCACTGGATAATTGTCAGCACTGTGGCAATCCCTCCACTGGGAGACTTCCATAGTCATATTGCTTGGCTGTCACTTCAGAGATTATTTTGCTGTGGACAGTGTCTGGTATGATGTCACTTTAAGATTATTTAGGGACTGTACAATTTTCCTTTTCATGTGAAAGCTTTGAGTTTGGGTTTATTTGGAAATAGTGAAGCAGTATTGAATTATCTTACCAGTCATACATCAGGAGACCATGGAAATTGCTGTATTTAACTATCAGCCTAATTTTTACCTTTTGAAATGTCCTTTTCTTTTCAAAGTCTCTGGTTTGTTTGTTTGCATGTATGTGGGTATAAATAATAATGACCTTAAAAAATCATAAAGACAAAAAACCAGTAATTTCCTCAATGTAATGCCCTTAAGATTTCAATATTTTTCTTTAAATATTTATAATTTAAATTTTTATTCCTAAGATGCTATATTTAATCACTGTTGGCCAAAGATACTGAAATTCCAGGGCATTTGAATGGTTTATGGTTGCAGTAAGAAAAAGAATTTGAAATTGGCTTTGAATAATATTTGTTGAATAAATAAAATTGGAACAGCCTTGGAAAATCTGAGCTTTAAGGTTACCATAGCAATATTACATGCATAGGTCAATGGTCTTTAATATTTTGGAGGTTACAGAACCCTTTGAAATTTTTATAAAGTATAGATTGCCTCTAATTCTCTAAACCTCCCCTTTTTTATCCCCCCCCAAAAAAACCACACCCAGAAGAAATAACAAAATCCTGAAGCCTACGCAGGGACCCTGTGACACAGATGACATTTTATTGAATAGTTTATTGCATAAATCTGTTGGATCCCAGGTACTTGGAGGATTATGTCCATTTATTCAACAATATTTATTTTTTATTTGATAATAATTACTATATACTGGATCTAATTTACTCCCTGCTGTGTGATCTCATACAGCACACAGTCCTGTGAGAAATGCCGATAACTGAAAGAACTCTTAGTTATTGTAGAGCACTTAGCAAGGCCATTTAACCCAAAGGGCTGTGTCTGGTGTTGGAGTTGGATAGTGCCAACAAACAGATCTGTAGAGTGAGGGGAAGTTTTAATTTCTCAGGGAGATTGGAAGGCTGTGAGGCACAGGGGGAGACAATGTCAATAGCCTTAGGTACGATAAAGCATGTAGGGGACTGGGGGATAGTTGCAAGGGCAGTGGCAGTAGAGGAAGCTGCAGATAGGAGTCAAATTAAGAATGTTCTTAAAAACCATGCTAAGGGTTTATACTTTATACTTAGTGTATGGGAATGGATGGCGTTAAGGTGGATCAGTGACATGCATTAGTATATTAGAAATATTACCGACTCTGGTCAATGCATTGGGGGAAAAGGGAGATGAAATGGAGGGAGAACGACTCGTGTGCTTTTTTAATAATCCAGTGCCTGGTGGTGATGACCTGAGGTAGGAATGAAGAAATGCGAGAGTAGCTGGGATCTGGGCTTAATTGGATTTGGAGATAAGGAAGACTGAGGAGTCAAGAATGATTCTTAGGTTTTTGTCCTGGGCAACCTGGTAGATGTTTGAGAAATACAGAATTCAAGGGGTCTTGAGGTAGGAGAGTAGGGAGGAGAGGCAAGGAGGTAGTCCATACTGTGAGCTTGAAGTGCCTTTGAGAAATCCTCCAGATGTCTAGGAGGCAGCTGGGTGCATGGCTGCAGAACTCAGAAGGCTGATTGGGTCACAGAGAATGATTTGTAGTTTATCAGTGGTTTACAAGTGCTTTTCCACTTTAACATACTTGAGGAAGACTATAAAATCCTCCACCTATAAAAGTTACTCAATTTGGCAATGATTCTCATCTTATCTCTGAGAAAGCTCTTCCTTACAATGACTGCCTGGCTCCCTTCATTCAGGTCTGCTCAATGCCACATTATTAAATGCTGCCCACACCGCCCTATGTAAAATAGCTCTCACTCTCATTGCTCCTTATTCTGTTTAAAACACTTCGTTCTCCATAACACTTCCTGCCACCTGCTGTGCATTTGTTTATTGGATGATTGTTCCTTCCTCCTGAATGTAACTCCCTGAGAAGAGGAATTCTGTATCTTTTCTTCATGAAACTATTCATGAGGTCTAGAACATTCCTGGAAACTATTAGGAACCCAATTCATGTTTTTTTAATGAAATATTTTAAATATGTTGGAGGACACATAATGGCATATTGGGGTCAAGGGACATGAAATTTGAAAAATATTTTCTGAATATTTTGACACAGTCCCCTATCCAACGATGCCTCCAAGTACCCTGCCCCTGCCCACAGATTTGAGAATCATTATTGGGGATACTAACAGGAGCAGTGGGAGTGGACATCATTGTCCAGGGGAGAGAATGTGTGGAGCAAGGAGGGAATCGTGTAAAGGAAAGATTGAGAAAGACCAAGTTCAAAAGGAAGCAGATGAGTATTCCACAATCGCCGAAGCAGTAGCCAGGAAGGTAAGAGGGAAACCCAGAATATTCTAGATGTGGAAGTTCAAAGATGGTACAGGAAACAGGGTTAGGTCAGGAATCTCCATTGCTGCTAGGAATGACAGTGTGGTATTTTCTCTTTTATGTCTGCCTGAATGAAAACATTATTTAGCATTATGTCACTACCTTCCTCTTCCCCTTTCTCCTTTAATCAGATGATAGACCCTGAATGTTTGCTGATGTCTTTTAATATTTAGTAACATTTCCGCTCTGTATTTTTAATCTGCCTTTTTCTCAAAGGTTCTTGTTCTTTTAAAATAGTAATAACGATAATGAATTGGTTGTACTTTGGGGGCATCCCCTACCATACGGATCTTAGAGGGAAGCAGAACCCATTTTTCACAATTTGAAGCCAAAGTCAGATGCTCACGACCCATCCTTCTGCTGCCATGATGTGGACACGTGACAAAACTTCATCATGCTCGGTACCACCTCCACACTTTTTTTTTTTTGCGGTACTGGGGATTGAACCCAGGGGCAATCTACCTCTGAGCTACACCCCCAGTCCTATTTTTCATTCTTTATTTTGAAACAGGGTCTCACTAAGTTGTGGAGGACCTCATATGTTGCTGAGGCTGGCCACGAACCTGCGATCCTCCTGTCTCAGCCTCCCAAATACTGGGATTATAAGCGTGGGCCACCCCGCCCGGCTCCACCCCCACACTTTGAATCTAAACTAACAGAGCTTTCACAAGTAGAACAGTGGGAAGCCCATTGTGTGAGAGAGTGATGGTGGCAGTGATGCCCATTTTCAAAGGCAGCATTTGTGGAGGCAGGATTACCTGGGGTTCAGTGTGGGCATCACTGTTTCTGAGCAGGATTTGTGATTTGGCTAGGGTACTGGGAGCTACCCAGACCTCAGTACATCTTCATACTTTTGAGCTTAGTTCACCAGACTTCAGCCCAATATTCTAGTCAATATCTGCCTGTCAGGAGGTTGTTTTATTGTTGTTGTTTGTTTTTTGCTTATATTTAAGAATCAAGCCATGTTTTGAGGCACTGGGCAGCCACCATCCTGAATTTGGTGTCTTTCCCTTTGAATCTAATAAATCTTTTTGGGAACACAACCTGTTTTGTGAAGGAACCCTTCTCAGACCTCAGGTATTCAGAAGACTATCTACAAGTGTTCATGGTTAGGAAGTTGAGCCAGAGGAAATGACAGTGGTCCACCTGTTTGATTTTTATTACAGGGCGCATTCATTATTGTGTTTTCATTCAGGCAAATAAGAAATATAATTTCATTGATAATACTAATATATTAAGAAACATAGGTTTAAATATAGAATTTTAAAATTTCAGAGAAGGACTACAAAATCAAGCAAAGGTAAAGGAAAATAAAACAATAAAAACAACCTTCACAGAATTACATAAAAGAGAAAATAACAGGAGCAAGACAGGAGCAAAATTGATCATGTGTAATAAGAAACATACTAGGGAGGACACAAAAATAGTTCAAAGAAGAGGTGAAATACACAAAATTTAATTCAATTAAGATGAGTACAATTATAAGTAGACATTCTGGGGTATTTCTATTATGGTTTTGAAGCCAGTTTTGCAACTTACTAGGTATGGGGCCTTGGGAAAGTTATTGGAAAGTTTTCTGTTTCTGTTTTTTTTTTTTTTTTTTTACTAATAAGATGGTATGCAAAGTACACCAAAGGAAAGCTGGAAATTTATGAATTTAAGCACAGAGGGAAATTTATGAACTTAAGTACATGCCTAAACAAAGAAATAATGAAAGTAAATTAATTTAGTCTTTATTTCAAAAAGTCAAGATTAGGAAAATAAACTTAAAAATTTAAAAAAGAAAGGAATTAATAAAAATAGAGAGATTAGCTGGGCTTGGTGGTGCACGCTTGTAATCCTAGTACTTGGGAGGCTGAGACCGGAGGATCTGGGTTTACTGCCAGCCTCAGCTACTTAGTGAGGCCCTCCGCAACTTAGTGAGACCCTGTTTCAACATAAAGAATAAAAAATAGGGCTGGAGGTAGAATGCCAGTACTGCCAAAAAAAAAAAAATAGATTAATGAGCTATAAAATATAAAATGTAAAAATAATTTAATGGTTAAATGAAACAAAACTGGATATTCAGAATAGGAAAAAAACCTGCAATGAATTTTTAAAACTATTTTTAGACTTGTAGAATGTGGAAAATGCATATGCAGATAAATGTAATCACATATAATATAATTTAAAAATTATATTTATTAAAAATATAGAAAAGGTTTAATTCCTTTAATATTCAAAGAGTTTTAAGAAATCAAAGGAGACTGAAAAAGTCCCAATGAAAATAAGTAAAGATCTGGGTGCAGTGGTGCAAGCTTATAATCTCTTGGGAGGCTGAGACAGAGGATCACAGGTTCAACGCCAGCCTCAGCAATTTAGCAAAACCCTGTTTCAAAATAAAAAAATAAAAAAAAGGCCTAGGGTGTAGCTCAGAGGTACAATGCCCCTGGCTTCAATCCCCAGTACCCAAACCAAACTAAATCAAACCAAAACAAAATAACCTCCCCTTAAGAGGGGAAAAATACATAAAGGACATGAAAGTATAATTTTCAAAAGAAAGAAATGACAAAGATTTGCGCTCCCAGAGTGGACAACTCAGGCAAGAATTGTCCATTATGGAGTAACGCTTTAATAAGCTTGTATCTATTTATTTTTATGATTGAATGTGCTACTATTATAGAAATATGGACAGTAACCTAGGAAGCATCTGTGACAGCAGTCATCATTCCAACCTAGGTTCTCCAGGAAGTAGGAATGTCTTATGACAAAGTAACTCATAGGGAAGCTCTGATCTTCAGGGATATTATGTCACTCCATAATGCATATATTTAACCAGTTGGCAATAAATAATAAATGCAGCCATCATCTAAGAAATTGGGTGAAATAGATTAGATGAAAGAAAATAGATCAAATTAAATATAGGTAGCAGAAATATGTAAGTGGCTTTACTTTCTGCATAATTGTTTTATAGTCTTCGTATCATGGGCCAAATTTGAAAGCAGTTATAAACATGTATCGGGGAGTAATCCACCGTGTTAGAAATCGACTTGGTCTTTGGAGGACAAGACAAATTATAAACTTTACAGAACTAGAAGAATGGATGGACAGGAAGAAATGTAAGTGATACAGTCATTTCTGGTTTGATTTTAGGTTTGGAATTTATTTAACCATTAAAACTTCATATATAATTACAGCAATCAAAGGTAACATATTTAATATTCCTGTAAGCTATTTGCATTTTAAGATGGTGTATAGTATAATTGGATTAATTCATTAGGATCATCTGTTTCTAAGTAACAGAAAGTTCATTCTGGCTAACCATAGCATACAAGGAAAATATTGAAAAGATAACTGAAGAATCAGATTTCAGAGCTGCTACGGGGATTTAGGGAGCAGGAAGAGATACTCTTTATTTGTTTCTGGGGGATAGATCAGCCCATATCATTTAAAGACTTTTTGTTCCTATTCTTTAAGTTAAAATTCCAGGGAGACCTTAGCTGATCAGGTTAGCCTGAGTCATATATCCACACTGCAATGGGAGGGTCAGGAATGTTGCTTGAGAATTGCCCAGAGATGGGCTCTGTCTACTGCAGGAGGGGTTGCTCCCTCCTGTATATATATAAATATTGATACCAGACGAATAGTTAGTGGCCACTGAGCAGACAAAACCACACATTGCTTATTAATGTTGGGATTTTATTTATAGAAAAGGCCCCCAGTTTATATCTCAGCTTTCAGAGATCCCGATTCCTATTTATATTTAATGAATCGAATATTGCTTAGGATTAAGATAGATTTATTAGATTCATTATCTTGAATAACAAAGAATAAATGATGCAAGTAAATTACATTTAATTGGGATCATCATCTTATGGCTTTATAAGGTTAAAAGTGCCATATTTTTGGCAGTCTCAGCTAGTTATAAGATGTTTATTTCATATTTAGTACTGTAAGTTCCATGAAGACAAGGACTATGTTCATCAATAAATACCCACTACTTAACAAATATCTTGCTTATCAGAAGGACTCAAAACATTTGAAAAAGAATAATTTTCATTAAATTTATTAGATATAAAATTATGTATCAAAAGATATTTACAAATAATCAGAAATCTTTGAGTTAGAATGATTCCTTTTCTATGGCTTGAGGCTGAGGAAGGAAGAAGTCAGAGAGAGGGAGACAGACACAAAAAAAGTGTCAGAAATTTATTTTACATAAGTTTGAGGGCTCAGCTCAGTTTACCCAATCCAATAGCCTGATTTCTAGAGAAAAAAAGGCAGAAAGGAGCAAAGTGTTGTAGGGATGGATGAAGTCCTGTAGACAGGATGAAGGGAGAAAGAGAAAACAAGTGAGACTCAGAGATGGAGAAAATGAAGACCTTCCCCCATTAGGAAGATGCTGGGACTCATTTTACTCCCAAAGAGAAAGAGAGAAAGAGAGTGAGGGAGAGATATCATACCCATATGCACTCAGATTTTAAGATCGTTGCTCATCAACTCTCCACCCACTAGTATAAAATTATCTTTTATGGATAGTAGTTTTACATTTCATCATCTAATATGAATGTATATATTTTATAATATTTATCAAAAAATATGCTAGGACTTTATAGTTATTACACTGATCACCTTTTTTTCTAACTCCCCCTTTTTTAACTGCTGATTTCCAAATTGCATATCTTTCCCATAATACTCCCACTATTTTACTCAGTCTTAACTTCATACCCAAACCTCTGTCACTAACTCATTTTTAACCTTATAGAATCTTGCTTATTTTTCTTAGTTTTACTTTCATTCCCTGATTTCTCCTCCTTGATTTGTAAATGCAGATTTCAGTATTTTGGCATCTTAAAATAACCTGTAAGTTTGGATGAGAAAAAAAAAAAAGAAAAACCTAATGTGGTGTCTGTTTTCCAGCCTGGACTCTGGTGGTTTGTAGCTGAGAAGCTCTTTGACTAAAAAGTCTTTTAAAAAGAGAGGATAGATGGAGAAAGATGGATAGATAGAGGAAGAATGTTCTAGGCAGAGAAACAAGCACGAAGGTTGCAGGCTACCAGGAGACTCACATTACTGGAACTGGGTTTGTGAGTGTGAGCAGATGGAAATGGGATTGGTTGTGTCACACTTCATAGATAATTGTGTTGTTCTTGAGAGAGTTGGGAAGCCAATGGAAGATTGTGGATAGAGAGCTACAGTGCAACTTGTGCTGAACACATCACTCTACATGATGCAAGGACAGAATAAGAGTTCAGTTAAGACAGATGGTTCTCTGTCCAATTTATGATCTGAACAGTACAGAATAATTAGTTAGATGAATGAATAATTTAAAGAATTACCGAAAGTTATCCATTTACATTGAAGGTTAAAGTAACTCTAGAATTCATAGAATTTCTAATTTCTTATCTATATTTATATTTCTTAGAGAATTCTCCCTCCTTCCTATGTATTGATTGGTGATTGGGTGACTGGTATTTGGCAGATATCAATGCACCTTTTTGAGCATCTTTCAGTCACTTGAAAGTTTCACTAATTTTCATAATTTTCATGATTTAAGCTTTATATTTACTCTGGTTATACTAGCCTAGTACAATAATTCTGCTGGTGTTTTGCTGAAAGTTTGCTGATAGGGCATAATATACAGGTTAGGGTCATTGTTATCAACTTATACAGTCACAAAGCCATAATGTTTATGTGTTCATCAATCTCATCTTATGAGAAACATCTAAAGCCGATTGGATCAGGAAAAACTAATAACGGCTCATATGCTTTTCAAGGAGAAATATATTTACTTAACCAAGAAAATAAAAAGTAACATTCTTTGTGTCTTAGCTTGGGTTTCTCCAGAATCAGATCCTGAGAGTGAAGAATTCAAGTACAACTAATTTATATGGAAGTAGGTCCCAGAAAACACTGTTAGCAGAATGGAGAAGTGAGATAAGAAAGGGAGAGAAGTCAAAAAAGTACACTATCAAGGCAACTTTAAAAAATAGTGTCGCTAACTTGCTTCAAATGCTAGGTTTTTAATCTATCAACTCCCCCCACCCAGTCAGTTGTTGAAGGACGCTCCATTGAGGGTCTTAATTCCTTGATAATTCTGGCTTGTTGCACAGCATGGCAGAGTGAACAAGTTCCTCTTGGGCCAGGAGGAACTCACAGGCAATGAAGTGCAGAACTGGCACTTCGAAGTCAAAATGCACAGAAATCTAAGGGAGAAGGAGATACGGACGAGGCACCAAAAGTGATGGCTTTAGTTTGCATATTTGAAGAGGAAAAAAAATGCAAACTTATTAAATATAAGTTTGTTTATTTCACTGCTGTGTTTAAAGACCTAAAATAACTACTCATATTTAGGAAATAACTAAATATTCCTTGAATTTGTTGATGTTTCATCACTGTCTCCTTCGAATGAATAAATGAAGAATTGAAATCCATGTGGTTGAGTGCCAGGATGGTATAACTTCTGTTAGAAACCACTCTGGTGCCTATTGTAATTGGAAGCCTATGTTTCAAAGCCAAATCTGTACTTAGGCATTCCCCACAATACTGCAAATACTGACAACACTCAGCTTTGTGGGGTTAATCCAACATACTTGAGAGTGGAGACTCAATATCACCTTTTAAAAAAGTTATGGAGAACTATACTTACAAAATGTATGCTTCCATTCTCTTGGTCATTACGTAGCCCCTACCCAATGCCAAGTATGGGAGAGAGGTGACAGGTGGCCCAACTAAGTGGTTTTTCACAATCGTCTTGAGCAAGGGGTGGCAAAACCCCTTGAAGTAGGAAGTAGGGACATGAAGTCAGTGAGAAAAATGTAGACATTGTTCCCAACTAGGAGCCAAATCAGAAATGGAGTAAGCAGTCCAAAGTGGAGTCAGCAATTCAAGTAGTTAGAATGTGAGTTGGGAGACATAAAAAGATAAACAATTAGAGGAGTTAATAAGTAAGGAATACTGAAATGGTCTTCAACAAGAACTCCCAGAACTCCTGACATTGCTGATAAGGATGTGGAAATAGGAACTCTCATATACTGTTGGTGGGCATGTAAAATGAGTACAGCCATTATGCAGAATCAGGTCCAATCTAAAATTACACCTACAATATGATCTAGCTACCCCACTTGTGGGTATACATCCAAAGGGAATAAAATCAGGATTCCACAGAGATACTGTGAGACTTATTTTCATTGTGAAACTATTCACAATAGCTAAGATATGGAATCAGTATAGGTGCCTATCAAGAGATGATTGTATAAAGAAATGTCATACACACACACACACAAACATACATACATACACACACACACACACACACACACACACACACACACACACACGTATTATTTTATTCAGCCATTAAAGAAGAATGAAATCCTGTCCTTTGCAGAAAAATGGATAGAACTGGAGGATACTATGTTAAATGAAATAAGGCAGATATAAAAAGACAAGTACTGCATGTTTTCTCTCATATGTAGAAGTTAAAAAAGAGTCAACTTTCTGAATGTAGAATAGTGATTACTAGAGATTGGGAAGGGGAGTAGGAGGATGGACACAGGGAGACTAGGTTTGATTAATGTATGCATGTGTTGAAATATCTCACTGAACCCCAGTAATATGTTCAATAAATACATCTTACTCAAAAGTAAAAAATTTTAAAAAGCTATGTCTTACCAGGTGTGATGGTACCTACCTATAATCTTTGTACTTGGGAGGCTGAGACAGGAGGATAACAGGTTTGAGGGGAGCTTCAGCAATTTATTGAGACCCTCAGCAACTTAGCAAGACTCTGTTTCAAAACAAAAAAGAAAAATAGGGCTAGCTCACAGGTAATACACCCCTGGGTTCAATCTCCAGTTCCAAAAAACAAATAATGATATATCTTATGATGTGGTTGGAGCATTGATATATGTATGGTCTATGGTCAATTGTCATGAAGCCAGAATGAGGAGCCCAATGTCGTCCTTGGAGAATCCAGTTTGAATTCATTGTTGTGGGATGTGGTATGGGGGAGAAGCACTGTCTTCTACCCTTTGCCAGCAGGCTTCTCTAATCATGGGGGCCTATCAGTAGACATGAAAATGGAGCTTAAGTCAAAGATTGTTCAAATCCGGATGAACCTTTTACGAGGCTCATAATTGGTATATTTTTAATAGAGAAAATATTTTCTTCTTTTGTACTTTTAGTTTATGAAACG
This sequence comes from Glis glis, assembly GCA_004027185.1. Classification (NCBI taxonomy): domain Eukaryota; kingdom Metazoa; phylum Chordata; class Mammalia; order Rodentia; family Gliridae; genus Glis; species Glis glis. The sequence goes on along the minus strand of PVJS01010736.1, from coordinate 29,876 downwards.
AAGTTTGCTAAGAGAGAAGATTGGCAAGGATTAGAGAGAAGTGAGCTCCTTATGTACTTTAATGAATGTGGTCATTTCCCAACCCAGAAGCAAGTTGATGAATATTGGGACCTTTTCAATAAAGGTAAGTCATTTCTCATTTATTCTTTTACCTTCTTTTTACTTCCTTCTTTCCACTTTTCTTACTCCCCCCTTGTTCCTTCATTTCTTATTCCTTTCTTTTACTTTTATTAAATTTTTTAAAGTCCTGTCCCTCAAATTGCTTTGTATCTGATCTTATTATGTGTGAAGGAAGGCAGATTAAAAGGAGTTAATGTCATTCATTATTGAGGGTATGGAGGATATAATTTTGGCTCTTATAACTTTTAAATGTGTATTTTTATATTAGTTACATCTAGCTGAGTATATATGAAACCATCAAATTTTAAATACTGATAAGTATTTCTCTTGTATAGTTAGATTTTGCACTAATGAATATAGTCAAGTTTAAATGTGTAAATATCATAAATTATTTCAGCCGGGCATGGTGGCACATGCTTATAATCCCAGTACTTGGGAGGCTGAGAAAGGAGGATCCAGGTTCGCAGCCAGCCTCAGCTACTTAGTAAGGCCCTCTGCAACTTAGACCCTGTTTCAAAATAAAGAATAAAAATTAGAGCTGGGGGTATAGCTTGGAGGTAAAATGCCCCTGGGTTCAATACCCAGTACTGCAAAAAAATAAAAATAAAAAAAAATAAATAAAGAGACCAGACGGCGACGGCTACAGCAGCTGCAACGGCGACATCTTAGCAGGACCTTACCAGCTTTTTTGGCTTCTACACAAGACCAACAGAGATGCCAGTGACCTGTTGTGAATCCAGCAACTGCAGAATAGCAGCAGTGAAGGTGAGCAGCAACTCGCTCCATGCTCAACACAGACCCAAACTACTGCTTTGGCAGAAGAGACAGTGGCACCACCGTGGTCAGACCTCGCCGGCGGCTACTGGCATTGCGGCTTCTGCAGACCACCAACAAAGAAACCAGGGACTTTTTCTAAAACCAGCACTGCAGAGCATCAGTGACAAAAGCAAGCAGTAGTTTGATCCACTCTCGGCAGAGTCCCCAGTGCCTGAAGGCCTGACCAGAACCTGTGCAGCGGCTGAGCCCCCCAGAAAGTAAGAGCAGCGCTCAAAGAGACCACCATAATGGAATGAAAGTAGACATCAACTATAACAAGACCCAGAGAAACCTCATAAACACATGGAGACTGAACACCACACTGCTGAATGAGGAATGGGTCAGAAAAGAAATAAGGGGAGAAATTAAGAAATTCCTAGAAACAAGCAAAAACAGAGATATAACATATCAAAATCTCTGGGACACCCAGAAGGCAGTATTAAGAGGAAAGTTCATAGCACTGAGTGCCCACATAAGAACAGAAAATCACCAAATAAATAACCTAATGACACACCTCAAAGCCCTTGAAAAACAGGAAAAGTCTAACCCCAAAGCCAGTAGAAGATAGGAAATTATTAAAATCAGAGCAGAAATCAACAAAGTAGAGAATAAAAAAATACAAAAAATCAACAAAACCAAAAGCTGGTTGCTTGAAAAATAAACAAAATAGATAAACCACTAGCCAACCTAACCAAAAGAATCAACCCAAATTACTAAAATAAGAGATGAAAAAGGTGATACTACCACTGACAGCATGGAAATCCAGAGGATTATCAAAAACTACTTTGAAACACTATACTTCAACAAAACGGAAAACCTAGAAGAAATTGATAAATTTCTAGACACGTACAACCTAAGTTGAACCAAGAAAATATAGAAAATTTAAATTGACCAATAGCAATCAAAGAGATTGAAACAGCAATAAGGAGCCTACCATCAAAGAAAAGCCCAGGTCCAGATGGTTTCCCAGGTGAATTTTATAAAACCTTTATAGAAGAACTAATCCCAATACTCCTCAATCTATTATGTGAAATAGAAAGAAACGGGACTCTCTCAAATACATTCTATGAAGCCAACATCACATTCATACCAAAACCAAATAAAGACAGCTCAAGAAAAGAAAACTACAGACCTATATTGTTGATGAACTAGGACACAAAACTTCTAAACAAAATACCAGCAATGTGCATTCAAAACCACATCACAGAAATCATACATCATGGCCAAGTCAGGTTCATCCCAGGGATGCAAGGCTGGTTCAACATACAAAAAACAATCCATGTAACCCACCACATAAACAGAACTAAAGACAAAAATCACATGGTCATTTCAATAGATGTTGAAAAATCATTTGACAAAATCCAACACCAATTCATGATAAGAACTCTGCAGAGAATCAGAATAGAAAGACTGTACCTCAACATCATAAAGGCAATATACAAGGCCCACAGCCAACATCATACTGAATGAGGAAAAACTTCGAGAGTTCCCCTTAAAAACAAGAACAATCCGGGCGTGGTGGCACATGCTTGTAATCCTAGTACTTGGGAGGCAGAGACCAGAGGATCCGGGTTTGCGGCCAGCCTCAGCTGCTTAGTGAGGCCTTCCGCAACTTCGTGAGACCTGGTTTCAAAATAAAGTAAAAAAAAATATAGGGCCAGGGGTGTAGGTCAGAGGTACAATGCCCCTGGGTTCCATTCCTGGTATTGCAAAAAAAAAAAAAAAAAAAAAAAAAAAAA
>PVJS01010736.1:0-27101 GCA_004027185.1 Glis glis | reverse complement strand
CTTATAGAACTGATCAACAAATTCAGCAAAGTGTCTGGATACAAAATTAATCTTAAAAAATCAGAAGCTTTTCTGTATGTCAACCATAATCCACTGAAAAAGAAATCCAGAAGACATTTACACTCACGATATCCCCCAAAACAATAAAATACTTGGGAATAAACCTAACCAAAGAGGTAAAAGACCTCTACAAGGAAAATTTTAAGACATTGAAAAGAGAAATTGAAGAAGATCTTAGAAGATGGAAAGATCTCCCATGCTCTTGGGTAGGCAGAATAAATATCATCAAAATGGCCATTCTTCCAAAAGTGATCTACAGATTCAATGTAATACCCGTTAAATTACCAAAGTCATTCTTCACTGGCATAGATAAATCTGTCCTTAAATTCATTTGGAACCACAAAAAACCCAGAATAGCCAAAGTAGTTCTCAGCAACAAGAACCATGCAGGAAGCATCACAATACCTGATTTCAAACTATACTACAAAGCCATGGTAATAAAAACAGCATGGTATTGGCACAAACGCAGACACATAGACCAATGGAGCAGAATAGAAGACTCCGAAACAAATCCACACACCTAAGGTCAATTGATTTTTGACAAAGGGGCTAAAAACACCCACTGGAAAAAGGATAGCCTCTTCAACAAATGGTGCTGGCAAAACTGGCTAATCATATGCAGAAAAATAGAAATAAACCCCACTTTCTCACCTAGTACAAGAGTCAATTCAAGATGGATCAAAGACCTAGAAATCAGACCAGAGACCTTGCAGCTACTTGAAGAGGACATAGGTCCAACACTTCAACACATAGGCACAGGTAAAGACTTTCTCAACAAGACCCCAAAGGCACAGGGAATTAAAATGAGGATCAATACGTAGGATTGCATTAAACTGAAGAGCTTTTGTGCAGCAAAGGAAATAATCAAGAACCTCAACAGAGAGCTGACAGAATGGGAGAAGATTTTTGCCAGATCCTCCTCTGATAGAGGACTAATATCTAGAATATACAGAGAACTTTAAAAAATCACCACTAAAAAAACAAATAGCCCAATCAAAGAATGGGCAAGTGAACTAGACTTTTTACAGAAGAAGAAACACAAATGGCCAATAAATGTATGAAAAAATGTTCAACATCATTAGCAAGGAGAGAGATGCAAATCAAAACTACCCTGAGATTTCACCTAACCCCAATTAGAATGGCAATCATTAAAAACACAAACAATAACAAATGCTGGCAAGGATGTGGAGAAGTAGGAACTCTAATACACTGTTGGTGGGATTGCAAATTAGTGCAACCACTTTGGAAAACTATGGAGGATCCTCAGAAGAATGGGAATGAACCTACCATATGACTCAGCAATACCACTTCTAGGCATCCACCCAAAAGAAGTGAAACCAAACTACCAGAATAATGCATGTGTATCTATGTTTATAGCTGCACAATTCACAATTGCCAAACTTTGGAACCAGCCAAGATGCCCATCAACTGATGAATGGATTATAAAATTATGGTATATGTACACAATGGAATTTTATGCAGCCTTAAAGAAGAACAAAGTTACATCATTTACAGGGAAATGGAGGGAACTGAAGAACATTATGCTAAGTGAGATTAGTCAGTCACAAAGAGTGAAAAAGTTGGATGTTCTCCCTAATATGTGGAAGCTAGGGAGAATGGGACTTAGAAGGGACTCCAGACAAAGGAGAAAACTTTAGATGAGCAAGAAGGGGACCTAACTGAAGGAGATGGGAGGGGAGAAGAGGAAAACCCACTAATGCACATGATGTATAAACACAAATTTATCAGAGTCAATCACCATGCTGAGCACAAAAAGGAGGAAAGGGGGAGGGAATAAGGTGGGATTTGAGGGAGGGCTAAATGAGCAATGTGTGCATGTATGCTTCTGATACCTCGGCACTTATCAAAATGTATAACTACAATGCACCAATAAATGAATATATTTAAAATGAATAATTTCAATACAATGGAATTTTACAGTTAGAGAATATTTTTTCCTGAACAGTAAATAAGTGAAAGGTTAATATCTGAGACTGTTTAATAATTTATAAGGAATAACATTTCTCTCTTTTCTAAAGACTAGTAGCGGGGTGGTAATTGTCACTATGGAATGGGATATCTCACTTAATTTTCCTTATTCCTTAAGATTCTTCTCAACTTTTATTTTCCAGATTTATTGAAATGTAATTGACGAAAATATTCAAGGTCCATGATGTGATTTGATATACATATATACTGTGTAATGACTATCACAATTGAGTTAATCACCACCTGTAGTTGCCCTTGCGTGTGCGTGTTTGTGGTGGGTAAGGGGTTGAGGATACTTGAGGTGTATTCTCAGCAAACTTTAAGTAAGCAATAGAGTATTATTAGATATTTCTTTCCTTACGCCCTTCTCTTTACTTTTATTAAACTTGCATTTTAGATCTCTGTGCTACATATTAGATCCCCATAACTTATTCACTGTATCAGTGAAAGTTTATAAACCTTGACCAACATCTCCCCATTTCACCCAATACTCTGCCTCTAGATACCACTATTCTACTCTCTACTTTTATGAGTTAACTTTTTTAGAGTCCACCAATTAGTAAGATCATATGGTATTTGTCTTTTCATGTCTGTCCTGTTTCACTTAGCAAAATGTCCTGGAGGTTGATCTATGTTGTCACAAAGGACACAATTTCCTTCTTTTTAAAGGCTAAATAATATCCCATTGTGTATATGTGCCATATTTTCTTAATCCATTTGTTGATTGATAGACATTTAAGTTGAATATGATAGTGAATATATTGAATATGTAGGTCACTTTGGGTATCATGGACATTTTAATATTGATTCTTCCAATCCATGAACATAGGACATCTTTCCATTTTTTTTAAATTTCTTTCTTACTGTGTCTCTCTAATGTGTTTAAAGGTGATGTGTGTGCAATATAGTCAAGAAGAAAGGATAAACAAATAAAATAGAACATTTAGGTGGGCACCTGTAATCCCAGTACTTGGGAGGTTGAGACAGGAGAATCATGGGTTTGAGGGCAGCCTCAGCAACTTAGCAAGACTCTGTTTCAAAATATAAAAAATAAATAGGACTTGGGTGTAGCTTAGAGGTAGAATGACTCTGGATTCAAACTCCAATACCCAAACAAACAAACAAACAAAGAAAAAACAAACACACACACACACACACACACACAAACATTTTAGGAACTATTTTTGATATGTGGAAAAGATTCACAGAAGTAGAAAGTTGTGAGTTAAGTTAGAATGTCAATATTAAAGCTTCATTGTATTTTTGAAACTACCTTCCTTTGTTCTAAGTGCAAATTTACCCAGTTCTTAACCTATGGACCCTATTTTACCACTGTTCTATCCCTAGTACTTTGGACAATTTTCTAAACTTTGATAAATATTTGTTCACCTATTGGCAGAGGCATCCAAATCACTTTGTATTTCAGTGTTTATAACTAGGTCATTTGATTTTTTCCTAATGACAAAAATATTGAATATAGAAATTGAGGGAAATATTATAATATATAAAATTTTTAAGAAATAGCATTTGTTAACACCTGACAACTTTTTAGTATTTTCCTGTGCATATGACATTATTTTGATAAAAATCAGTATTTCCTACATATCGCTTGAACATCTGACTTTTTTTGTTTACAATACTCATAAGTTTCTAAGCCATAATTACATTTTGTGGTATTGTTTATGACTGAATAATAATTTGTCCTACAATGTACCATAATGTATTTACTGTTGTACATTTGAATTGTTTCCATTCTTCTTTATAATAAATAAAAAATTTTAAAAATTAAATGTAGCAGAATATTTTAGAAATGACTAAAATATAGTCATATACAAACTAGTGTTTGTAATTTAAAATATAAGGCTTTATTCAAGTTCATATTTTCATAGGGATGTTTATCCCTACTGGTTATTTTGGAGTATATCATAATGGGTTAGATTTCGAGTGTGGTGCTGGAATTAGCTTGCGTGGGTCTACTTCCCATCTCTACCACTTACTAGCTCTCTGTCTTTGGATAAGGTGTTCATCCCTCCTGTGCCTTATTGTTCTTTATTATAAAAGGAAAATAATACTTAAGTCATTGGACTGTTGTGAGGCTTAAGTGAAAATGTTCATGTAAAATATATGATTGATTACAGGTGATCAATAAATGTTTGCTATTATAATTCATGAATAATTCTTACATATTCATACTCTTATAATTATTTTCAAAGTTATTTTTATTTTGAAATATTTAAATATTGAACATATTGAATATTGACTCACATTTAGAGATTTTGTACTAAATGTTATCCATTGGCTTCTATCCATATCATTGGTTTTGATTATTATAATGACCTTTGTGCTAAAGGAAATGATATTCTCATTTATACTGATTTTACAGATAAGAGAACTGAGGCTTAGTGAATTTTTAAGCTTATTGATAAAGCTGAAACTTTAACCCAGGTCTCTTCAACCCAAGGTCAATGCCCTTTTTATTTTAATATGTAGAAAGAGTTAAAAATCAATGGTATGAAGACATAATTAGATGGATGATTAAAACATTCTTGACATCAAAAACTGCCTTAATCTTTCACAGCTTAGCTTATTATTTTGCAGTATAGTAAGTTTTCTACAAATGATTGAGTCTGTAAAAATTCTTATTAAAGTTAGAATTTTCAAAATTGTTTTTATTCTAATACCTAAGATTGGGAAGCTATCTCTTATAGAAAGAGGCCACTACAACATAACTTTAATTATTTATCTAGTGTGTGTGTGTGTGTGTGTGTGTGTGTGTGTGTTACTGGGGATTGAATCCAGATGCATTCTACCTCTGAGCTACACCCCAGCCCTATTTTATTTTTTATTTTGAAACAGGGTCTTGCTAAGTTGCTGATAACCTTGCTAAGTTGCTGAGGCTGGCTTTGAACCTGCAATCCTCTTGTCTCAGCCTCCCAAGGATTACTGGTGCATGCCACCATGACTGGCCCTATATGTCTAATTATATTGATCCATCAAGTTAAAAAATTTATTTTGGTGCATAGGAAGATTTCATTTAAAATGGAGGAGATACTCTAAAATAATGGAAAGAAAACAAAATTTATGAGAAAAGGAACAAAAGTGATGGGGTTTCTATTTCCTACTAATATGGATGATGATGATGATGATGATGGTGATGATGATGGTGATGATTTAGTGGTACTGGGGATTGAACCCAGACGGTTCTACCTCCAAGCTACACCCTCAGCCCTATTTTATTTTTTATTTTGAAACAGAGTCTCCCTAAGTTGCTGAGGCTGGCCTCAAACCTGTGATCCTCCTGTCTCAGCCTCCCAAGTACTGGGATTACTGGTGTGCGTCGTTGTGCTCAGCTATATTCCAGTTTTAAGACAATCAGATTTTATGCATTTTAGATTGTCAGTCGTCTTCATTCATACTGACTTCTTTGATTGTAGATAATAGCTCCAGATGTGCAACCTCTGTGGTTTTTCATCCAGTAGAATAGTTCACCTAGCACGGATGTGGTTAGTTCAATTGACTAACCTCCCCAGTGTGCCACATCAAGTAGGTCACATTTCCAAAACTCTCTCTATGTCCTCGGGTATTTTTAGTTTCTTCCTTTTTTTTCATTCTTTATTCTTATCACTATGGTAACAAAAAAAATTGTGACCAAGGACATGATTTTTGTCTGAAAATTTTCCTTTGGAAGAATGAAGCAACTTCAGGCTGTATGTATATAGTCTGATCTTAAAAGCTTCAAACTGTACAAACATGAGAAACTTTACCTGATGTTCATTTAAATCCCAGCGAGTGAAACTAATAACAGTAGAACAGCACAAGTGAAAGTAAGGGAAGCCATGCCCTGTGATTCTCTAGTATCTATACACATGTCTGCCTAATCTTTAGAAGTTTGCACTCTGAAGATTTCTCCAACACATAAATTAAGTTTTAGTTCATTTTCCCCAATTAAAACCACCAGAAAACTCATTTTTTAGTGTCCATTTTTAGTCCATTTTTAGTGTGGAGCCCTAGACAAAATTCTTAAAATCCAAAATATGAATGGTACTTATGTGTTACTTAACCTGAAATAACCTTCATGTCTGAAGAAACTATGATATGATATGAATTATTTTAGACTCTGACTAGTTGGTGGCAAATCGTAACTGTCCTGCACCTCCTATTACCCAGAGCACAGCATTGTCCACCACATGCTGGTAATGCTGAATTTTTCTGCTACTTTACCATGTTACAGCTTCATGTTATTAAATGGGAAACAAAGAATTTTCTCTTAATTTTTTTTTCCTTGAACAGGTACTCTCACAATAAAGTCTTAATAATGTAGAAACAGGATTAAAAAGAGTTTTAGAAAGACAGTGGATTGTAGAGTATAGGAAATGTGAGACTGGCAGATTCTGATGGAAAAAGAGTGTAGAAGTATAAGAGATAACATGTTACAAAGCCAATATTTTAAATAACTTCTGAAAGTGAAATTTCACACTAAAACAAAAAATGAAATGAAAATAACTGATAATTTTATGTTCCAGATGGCCTGAGACTACTGACCAGGGTTCAGCTAGAATAGGTAGCCAGGTTTTAAAGGACCCTCCAATGATAGCATTAACATTTGGGGAATGTCTTTGGCAATTTATTTTCTTTATTAATGTAATAAAAATATGATCCTGTCATACATAATATTTCTGGTACAAATTGCAATCAGCAAACTCATTATTTTTCTACAAGAACTTTCTATTTCTAGCCTCTATCCAACAGAAATTTAATTTCAAGCATTTTGAAACTGTTGCTATATAAGGGTGGAAGGTAGTCAGTCCCACTGTCAATACTGACCCTGGCTACACCTGTCTCTATAGATTTGCATTTCTGGAAATTCCTTGTAAATACAATCATACAATATGTAGTCTATTATACCTGGCTTCTCTCACTTCACAGTATTTGTGAGGTTCATCTATGGTGTAGCGTGTATCAGCACTTCATTCTGTTTTATTATTAAACAATATTCCAGTGTATGAATAAGCCGCATTTTGTTATCTGGTCATCAGCTGATGGATATTTGGGTTGTTTCTACTGTTTTCTGTTGGTACTGGGGGTTGAACCCAGGGGCATTCTACCTCCAAGCTACAACCCCAGTCCTTTTTATTTTGAAGCAATCTGGCTAAGTTGCTGTGGGTCTTCCTAAATTGACCTTTAACCTTCCATCCTTTTGTCTCAGCCTCCCAAGTACTGGGACCACAGGCATGCCCCATCATGCTCGGCTTGTTTCTACCTTTCTGTTATTATGAGTACTGGTGCTCTGAATGTCTTATTGTGGTTTCAGCTTGCATTTCCTTAATAATGAATGATGTTGAGCATCCTTTCATACTCTGTAGATATTTGTATATCTTCTATACTTATTATCTTCAAAACTTCATCTATTGCTTCAATTGAGAGCTTTATTTTCTCCTTATATTAGTGTTCTTTCAATTCTGGATAAAATTTTTAGATAGTATAATTTTACATGTTATATAAATGTATATATAACATTTTAACTGATCTGTATCACATCTTTTCATTTTATTAATAGTATGGCTGAAGAGCAAAGTTTTTAATTTTTGTGAAGTATAATTCATCAATATTTTTCCTCTGGCCATAGGCATTTCGTGTAATATCTAAGAAATATTTGCTAACCATAAGATAACAAAGGTTTTCTTCCATGTGTTTTCTTAGAAATTTTGTTTAGCTCTTACTTTTTGGTCTATGGTCCATTTTCTTTTAACCTATTCGTATATTTGAAAAAAAATGTTTTTCTCATAAAAAGCATAGACTTTGAAGTTGCAATTTTTATACAATTTGACAAACTGTCATTTGATTGGAGCCCTTGGTCCATTCTCATTTGGTACAATAATTGATACTGTTGGATTCATGTCGGTCATTTTGCTGTTTCTTTTCTCTTTTCTTAGTCTCTATGTTCCTCCTTTACTTTCTTCTTTTGCACTTTGTACAAATATCTTAATGTACTATTATGCTTACACAGTGAATTTTTAAACTTTATTTAAAATTTTATTCATAGCCAGGCATTGTGGCACACACATGTAATCCCAATACTTGGGAGGCTGAGACAGGGGATCACAGATTCTCTGCCAGCCTCAGCTACTTAGTGAGGCCCTCCACAACTTAGTGAGATCCTGTTTCAAAATAAAAAATAAAATAGGGCTGGGGATGTAGCTCAGAGGTGTAATGCCCCTGGGTTCAATCCCCAGCACCAAAATATATGTATGTATGTGTACATATATATATATATATATATTTATATATGTATATATATTCATTAATGTTTCCTCTGGAGATTGCAATGTACATCTTAATTTATAAAATATTGTTCAGATTAATATTGAAATAATTCCAGTTAAACAGAACAACTTTGCCTCAGTATAGCTCCATGTCACCCTCCTCCTTCGTGCTGTTATCATAGGTATTTCATATATAAAAATTATAAACCTAGCAATAGTTTTTTAAGTATGTTATTATGTAACTATACATTTTTAAAGCAGTCAAGAGAAGAAATGTGAAAATATGTTTTATACAGCTTATATATATGTGAATACATTTACTATTTCCTTTGCTCTTCATTATTTCTCTGGATATGATTTACCATCTGGTGTCTTTTCCTCTCAGCAGGTTTTCTAACAGTGAATTCTTTTAATCTCTTTAAATCTGCAAATGTCTTTATCACCTTCGTTTTTAAAGAATAGTTTTGCTGGATATAGAAATCTTGGTTGCCAATTTTATTTTTCAGTCAGTACTTTGAATATGTCCTTCTACTGCCTTCTGATCACCATCAGTTTTGATGGGAAATCAGTCATTCATCTTAGTTTTGTTCCCTTGTGCATGAGGAGGTATTTTTTCTTCGCGCTTTCAAGATGACTTTTGTCTTTAAGCATTTTGGCTATTATGTGTCTATGTGTAATGAATTTTATGTTTGTTTATCATACTTGGGGTTTATTGAACTTCAAGTGTCTGTAGATTAATGTTTTCATAAGATTTGGCAAATTTTCAGCCAATGTTTTTTCTCTCTCCTTTTTTTTTTTTTTTTTTGCAGTACTGGGGATTGAACCCAGGGACATTCTACCTCCATGCTACACCCCCAGCACTGTTTTTTTTTTTTATTCTTTACTTTGCAACAGGGTCTCACTAAGTTTCGGAGGGCCTCACTGAGTAGCTGAGGCTGGCCACAAACCTGTGACCCTCCTGTCTCAGCCTCCCAAGTACTGGGATTACAAGCTTGTGCCACTGCACCTGGCTGCACCTTCTCTCTTTTGTTCTTAAGCTTATATTAGTATACTTAAAGTTTTCTCAGGGGTCTTTGAAACTTTATTTTTAAATTTTTCTTCATTTTGTCCTCTAAATTAGATGATATTTACTGATCTGTCTTCAAATTCAGTTTCTTTATTCTGCCTTCTCAGATCTGTGGATGAGCCCATTTTGTAAATTTTTGCTTCGTTTTTATTAGATTTTTATGTCTAGATCCCTTTTCATGGATTCCATTTCTCTTGATAATCCTGATTATTTTAGTTATTTTCATTTAATTCTTTAATACAGTTTATGCTAATTATTTGAACTCATTTGTCATAGCATCTTTGAGGTCTTTGTCTCCTTAATCTATCACCTGAATCCAAAGATTTGGTTGTTTTTTTGTTTTGTTGTTTGTTTGTTTGTTTTTTAGTACTGGGGATTGAACCCAGGGGAGTTCTACCTACCTCTCAGCTATACCTCCAGCCCTATTTTATTCTTTATTTTGAAACAGGGTCTCACTAAGTTGCCGAGGGTCTTGCTAAATTGCTGATGCTGACCTTGAACCTGCAATCTCCTGTCTCAGCCTCCCCAGTACAGGGATTATAGGCCTGCCCTACCACTCCTGACCAGAGTTAGTTTTTATTGGCTGCTTTTTCCCAGGAGTATTGGGAGTGGCCTATTTCTCTGCATCACTCATATTTGTTTTTATTGAATACTAGACAGTTTAGATACTATATTGTTGAAACTATGACTTCACCCTTTTCCCCTTTGTTTAGTCATGGTATTTGGCTATGTATTTCTCTGTGTTTATTATTTTCAGTGTTATTTTTAGAGTGGCTCCTCTAAGGGTTTTCTCTAATCTGTATAACTCAGTGGTCAGCCAGTGACTGGGCAGAGGGTTCATTGAAACACCTTGCCCTCTAAGGGTCCACTCTGTCTGTGGATTCATGTGTGGGTTGGAGAGCAGAATCAATGTTCAGTTTGTATGTCTGCCTCGTATTTAACTTTCTATTGGCACTCTTGGGTCTTTCTTTCTGACTCCTGTGCTTTTCCCCTTACTTTGGGATGCCTTTTTATGGCCTTTTCATTTCCAGAATTTGCCTGTTACATTTATGACAAGCCTATGTTGGTCACACTCAGACTGCACCTCATTGGAAAAGCCACAGCTTTACTCCATTTATTTCCGACCACGTGTGTGATGTGTGCTGTCGGTGCCAGTGGCTTTGGACTTTTCCCCACATCTTCAGATCTATTTAGCTTCATATAATGACTGATTATGAAATAATAATAATCCTAATTTTAGGCATATTGATATTGGTTCAGGTCTTTATATTCTTGTCATAAACCAGTTCAATAGAGCCTTCAGATATTTTGTTTTGGAGATATATTTATTCATCAGAGAAAAAAGAAAGCTCAGAAGTCTGGAGGCAGGAAAATGAATAAAATTGTTAATGCAAAGTCACATGGTCAGAAACGAGGCAGCGGAGATAATTTAGACATGTGGTTGGTATTGGAATGTCTCACACCTAGCCTGATGACTTAAGAAGGAGACTATTCCTTCTGCTATCACCTCCACGTCACCAATAAAATGAGTCATCTAAACTGTTCTGCTTTGAACAGGATTTGAGGTATTTGTGCTATGCAACACTGGATCATTTTAGAATTATTTGATGTTTATCCCACCTGTCCGATGGGTCTCTTGCTGAGTCCCATGAATCCACAGGGTATGTTTACAAAGATATAAAGATTTTGACAGTAGCGTCTACAGCCCTTGTGTAACAGGATGACACTTTTATGGTATTCAGTAGATATTCTCCAGTGCTTCCAGCCATGAGAGATAAAAGCACATTCTCTTCTCTGAGTGATAATTTCAAGAAGTCATAAAGCCAAAGGAAATGCTTTAGAGCATAGCACATAGATGCCTTTCTTGGTTGAGGCAATACAGAATATTTTTTGATGAAATTGTTGTACATCTTTTAAGCACTTATATGCTATGAAATGGCATGGTTCAAAGATCTTGAAGTTCCCATTATCACTGGAGGGATATACACAAATATAGTTAGATGTCCCAAGTACTTATCTATCACACATGTATTGAGTGCTAAGATGATACAGGTATTAATTATATCTTCAGTTCAGACATCGGGGAAGGTTATAGAAAGTTGTTACGACTCGGGTTAATCATTGCAGGGTGAGTTACTATCCAAGAGATCAATCAGTGGCATCCCGTAGATTTTGGTTGCTTTTCCCTATTGGAGTGTTATTGTTTTGAGTCCCTTATTCATCTATCATCTGTCTATTGGAAATGGATGTTTCCAAATGTACAATGCAAATTAGATTTTGCCCGTAAATCAGTTTCCTGTCAGTAGGAGCTATTTAAGCACTTTTGCCTAGAGCGGACTACCCCTGGGTAAACTAGAGACCAAACCCTAGGGACAAAGAGCAGCCCTGAAAGTGTGTGTATCATGACCTTGCTCTAGCTGCCTAATCCAAGCGCTGCGCCTGTAACTCTGCCTGCTTCCTCCCCTGGCACTTTTAAAAGATGGTCCTTGACACATTGTCTGCTCTTACATTATTTAAGTCTTCTAATCCCTTCTTTCACTCTAGTGGTGGCTATGCAAAGCCTCTTAAACCCCTGGGAATGATGGTGGCTAGTGAAAGACTTCCCTTTCCCTACTCTTCTGTCCTACCCTACAGTCATGTGAGTTGTTGCTCCAATTAGTAAGTTACCCTAATTAGCTGTTCTGCATTTTTAAAAAACCTTTGAGTCTTTTATTATTTGGGTTGACATATTTGTACCATTGTTATATAAGCTACACAGAGACTCTGATTAAATTTTGTAATATTACTTAACACCAGTTATTCTTCTAAAGTCTGTCTGTTTTCTTTAAGTAGAAAATAACCATCTTTAAGAAACAGCAGGGACAGCAGGGGTTAGAAAATGGTGTAACTTCAATAAAGGTATAATTACTTTCATAAGTCTGTTAGAGAGCAAAGCTTTAGGCTCCTTTTGTTAGATCACTGTTTATTAAGATCACACATCCAGTACTGCTAACATGGGGAGATCGACTAGCAAGTCTCTGTTTTATATGATTAAATTATTATAATATCAGAAATGTAAACTCCCTGGTGAGAATAACTTCACTATGCAAGTCTCTGATGAAAGACAAATTAATATATTTTATCACAAGTTCTTATGAAATACAAAATTTTAATATTTTAATTATTTCAATACTACAAACATGCATTAAAGATTTTTTTTTTTTTTTTTTTTTGCGGTACCGGGGATTGAACGCAGGGGCGTTCTACCTCTGCGCTACACCCCCGGCCCTATTTTTTATACTTTTTATTTTGAAACCGGGTCTCATGAAGTTGCGGAGGGCCTCACTAAGGAAGGACAGAGAGAGAGAGAGAGAGAGAGAGAGAGAGAGAGAGAGAAAGCTGAGGCTGGCCGCGAACCCAGATCCTCTGGTCTCCGCCTCCCAAAGTACTGGGATTACAAGCATGCGCCACCACGCCCGGCTGCATTAAAGATTTTTTAAAAATAAATTGCTGGCATTTCTCTTGATCCCAAGTCCTGTTAATTCCCATGGTAAAGCGGAAACTTCCTAAGGACTTAGTTTTCAGCTCTTTACAGTCATAGTAAATCTTGCAGTTCTCACTCAGTCCACTTGTTAAGCCACTTTTAGTAATGAACATTTTCTAGCTTTTCTGAGTCGAGCTTTTAAAAGAATTTATACTTTGCTCAATAAGGCAACCTGATGCTCCCATGCTGTGAAGCCTATCGTGCACTATGTAAATTATTAGTAGTCCTGAAATGGAAGCTTAGGGTTCAGATTTGTAAAACCAAGCCTCTTGCTGGAAGCTGCCAGTTTGGCAACATAGAAGCCAGTTGTTAATGTGAAAGTTTATTTCCTTAACGTTTACCTCTAGAGCCATGAGATCCCCATAAGAGTTTCATTCTGGCATTTCAATTTTCAAAATTTAAAGCTCATTGTTTCCATGTGGAAATCAACATGAGACCACTATTGTGTAACTATGTCTTTTATAAGTCATGCTGGCCTCTGCATGGAGATATTTATAGAGGAAGCTTCTTTGGGGCATAGTTTTTCGGGCATTTAACATAAATATCTCATGTTCTACCATAAATATATTGGGTTTTTATTCTTTAGAAATATTCTTGCCAATGATTCCTTATTCACCAAATGCTTATATATTTTTAGTATGAGAGACCAAACATCCCTTCAGCTGATATTTCATACATCTTCAAGTGCACTTATCTTCTACTGAGATAAGCACAGATACACACATAGAAGCCCATTCACATAGAATGTGCATTAGAGTTAGTACTTACTGCCCATCAGCACAAATGACTGTGTATAATGAAAGCAGATATCAGAACCTTCTCTCTCTCTCTGGAGTTTAATTCATAGTGTTAATCAGAAAAGGCACCAAATTCAGTGTATATCCACAATTTGTTGTGCATATTTTCTAGCATTGTGATTTACATTTAAGATTAAACAGTCACTTAACTGGTGGGTCTTAACCAAGGTCTCATAACATATTACTATATTAAAATAAGGGTTTTTTTTTACATTTTCTTAGAGTTTATTCCATATTATCTTTTGTATAGAATATGGGATCCTCAGTGATCCATGACAAAGGCGAAACGACTTTAGCCACTGGCCCATTAAAGATTCTGCATTGATTTCCAAAGTCCATCATTGGAAGTTTATTCCAATTCTTCACACTCACAGTCTTGCCTGCCTCCTCCTGAGGTGGCTTCTCTCTGATCACACTGATCTAATCCAGGGATAGATGTCCTCTTTTCCAAACTCTCCCAACACACCTAGGCGACCTCCCAGCTCTTCTAACACCAGCAACTCCACTATTCAAGTCTGAAAGGGACCAATGCAGAAGTTCAGTATTTCCATATTTTACCCAGAAGAAAAGAGATGTATTATACAAATACAGTTTTTAAATGTAAATAGATTACAGTGGTGTTTATGTGGACACAACTGTGACACATGTAAAGTGAAGAAAAAAACAAATGAAACTCAATTGGGTTGGAGATCTGCTGGTCCCAAGATGAAGCTCACGAGGAGTGAGGAGAAGGGGTCAGAATGACTGGGGCAGGCTTCACGAGGGAGGAAGGCCCTGGAAGACACTACTATCTGGACAGGTGCAGAAGGCAGCCCAGGTGTGGGCAGCAGCATGAACAGGGGCCGGGAGGCAGGGGCGAGCGTGGCATGTGGGGAGGTCAGTGGCACGGCCTCAGCTGGGGCAGAGCCTGGGCCCTGGAGAGGAACGGGGCTGAGGCTGCAGCGGGCACTGCGGTTTGCCTAGGCCCGGCCCAGCAGCCTGAACAGGCCTCTTCTCCACCGGGTGCACTTTCTAATGGCGAACTTCCATAGTATTTGGAAGCCTTCCCATACACCTTATATTCGTGGGGCTTCTCCCCGGTGTGAACGCTCTGGTGCTGAATGGAGGCTGAGTAAAGGCTTTGCCACACTGCTCACACCTGTGGAGTTTCCCCGTGTGTACCGCTGGCGCTGGAGGAAGGCGGCTCCTGCAGAAGGCTCTCCGCACTCCTGGCACCCGGAGGGCTTCTCTCCGTGTGGGTCCTCTGGTGCTGAGTCAAGGCGGTGTTGGGACTCAAACCTTTGCCACACTCCTCACATTCGTAGGGTCCTCCCCGATGTGGTTTTCTCGTGGACAGCGTGGTCATAGCTAGACTTGAAAGCTTCGCCACATTGCTTCCACTGAAGGGCTTCTCCCCCGTGTGACTCAGCTGATGCCGAAGAAGCTTTGAGTTGGATCTGGAGATTTTCCCACATTCTTTACATTCATAGAACTTCATTCCACCTGGGGGATCAGATTCGGATTTAGACCGAAAGTCAGCCTCAGCGCCTTGCGTTTACAATCAAAGAGCTGAGAGATGTTTCCTCCTCCTCCTCGTTCCCGCAGACCTGCACCTTCCGCGGCTCCTGCTTTGCACGTGGCTCTGGCTTCTTGATCCAGCACTCACCATGAGGCCTGGCGCCTCTCAAACCTCCGTGTCCCGGGGTCTGCGCCCCAGGCCGCCTCTCCTCTCTCCAGCTGGGACACAGGACAGGTTTGCGGGATGGAAATGCCAGGGACGCCACGTTCGCGTCATTCTCCAGCATCACCTCCCTTTTCAGAGCCCTCTGGCAGCTCCAGCTGGACCACTGGCTCTGGACGAAAGCTCGGCCACGTCCTCCAAGCTGTTCGGCGTGGCTGCTGTCCCCTGGCTTCAGGCACTGGCTCCTGGTTTGGGAAAAGCGGGATCCCTAGAAGCGGCCGCGGGGGCGGGGGTGGCTGCCGGGACCGGGTGGACCAGGCTCCAGAGGGCTCCAGAGGGCTCCAGAGGGCTCCAGAGGGCTCCAGAGGGCTCCAGAGGGCTCCAGAGGGCCGGCGGCCACGTTGGGCGCCTGGTGAGGCCCGGCCGCCATGGGCGCCGACTTGGGGCCCGGGCAGGGAGGAGGCCGGCGCCGCGCACCTGGCCCGGGACCCGAGCCCGAAAGTGAGCACTAAATATTTGATTGTAAGAAAGGAAGGTATCTAGGTTTTTAAAGTAAGAAATAAATTTGAATAGCTTAAAAGATACCCCTGAAGCATCACTCTCACGCATCAGAATTCTAAAGACAAAAGTGGTGGGACTTTCCCTGCCAGGGATAATGAACTTCTTGGGATTTTTTGCTTCTATGTAAATGTGAGAAATAGTTTTCCAGTTCCATTAAAAATGAAGTTAATATCAGGATAATTTGTAGAGAATTCATTTCTTTTTTATATTAAATCTTTCTACATATTAATAGGTTATCTATTTAAGTTTCCTTTTATAATTTAATGAGGTTTTTTCTAAATTTCTCCTCACTAAAGATCTTATAGTTCTTTTGTTAGATTTATTTTTAAGTACCCCCTTTTATTTTGGGCTATGGGAATATGAAAGAGATTCCATTTTCTTGTAGTGTTTCTTAGATTGATTGCTGGATGCAAAAATGATCATTTTTTCTTTTTTTGTATATGTCTGAACTAATTCAAAGTAAAAATTTAAAAATTTTCCAGTTCCTTCTTATCACACATAGAATAAAATTCAAATACCTAACAAATGATACATTTCCTACTGTGTGACATCTACTCCTTCCTCTCTCTTGCTCACTGCACTTCAGTCAGGCTAATGATTTGACATTTTAAAATACACTGAATCCTTTTCACTTACTTTCTCTTCTATTTAGAATTTTCTTTCCTCATGGTTCACTTGATAAGATTTTGACTCATATTTCTGCTTAAATATCCATTGTTCATAAGGTCTTTCTTCACCTTTCTCTCTGAAACCACTATCCTCTGCCCTCTCTCTTGTTCTATCTCTTTAATATTTATTTCCTTTTATTCCACTCATCAATACCTGATATCCTACACATGAGCTTGTTTATGTGTTTGCTATCTGTCTATCCCACTAGCCTGTTGATTTCCAATCTGGCAGGGACCTTATCTTTCTTGCCCCTTGCTATGAGTCAATTTGTAGAATACAACCTTTTTATAAATGAAGAGGGAGAGAAATGGGGTCACCATTCAAAGAAGAATGTCCTTTATAAGGTAAGAGACATGAAAGAAAAATCTTCCCTACTTTCCTCTAAAATTAGTGGAGTAGCAAAAACTTAAAAAGGTAGTATATGCACATATAGTGGTGATGAAACGCAGATGATCCATTCTCCTTTTTTCTTGTCTTGAGGTAAAGAAAGAAAAATTACCCTCCAGACTAAAGCCAGCTCTCAAGATCTTCCAAAGCTCTTTGTCAGGAAATCCTGTAGCGCTCCGATAGTATTGCCTAGATAATGATTTCTTGTCTGAGTGTTCTGTTTGGTTTGTTGAGGGATATGACTTCAAGCATGCGGCCTCTCATTTAGATGGATCTATAGAAAATGTATCATTTTGAAGGCATTGTGGATAGTTGGTGGCCACTGGTATCATATAATATCACCGTTGTTTACTAGAACCCAAAAGGGCATGCTGTTGCTCCTGTATTTACTTAGTTTGCATGTTGTCTCTAAGGTTTGTAAGGTGAAAACAGCCTTCATGTATCCTGAGGCCATATCTATACAGGCATATCCAAATAGTTTTCTGCAATAATCTGGAGAATTTAGGACACATTTGCATAGCCTCAGTACAAGTCATCCAAAAAGAGGGCAGATTGGGAGGGGATTGAATGAGATTAGGATTCAAATACAGCAAGTGATACAGGAGCTGGCCCTGCTGCCAGGCAAAGCTCCTCTTTTTTTTTTTTTTTTTTTTGCGGTACCGGGGATTGAACCCAGGGGCGTTCTACCTCCGCGCTACACCCCCGGTCCTATTTTTTATACTTTAGTTTGAAACCGGGTCTCACGAAGTTGCAGAGGGCCTCACTAAGTACAGAGAGAGAGAGAGACAGGGAGAGAGAGAGAGAGAGAGCTGAGGCTGACTGTGAACCAGCCTCCCAAAGTACTGGGATTACAAGTGTGCGCCACCACGCCATGCAAAAGCTACTCTCTTATATGGCCAACTGTGAGCCTCAATGACCAGTGATGTTAATCAGTTACCTTCTATAAACAGTACTCTCATAGGAAAGTTAATAAATAGTACAAGGCCCGTGTTATTATGAGTCAGCAGAAATGAACTGTAGTCACAGAAAATGTTTAAATATTAAAATTATTCTGATTGTTAAAATAAAAATAAAACAGAATGGCAACCAGTATGCTGTCTCCTCTGTGGGACCTAATTCTGTTAGCGCTGCATTGAATTTTAAAAACTGGTGGCTGCCGGCTTACATCCAAGAAATTATTTGTAACAGTTTCTGATGACAAATGCATTCAAATTAAGATTATATATTTTACCAATGTGTCTAATAAATGCTTTCTTTTTTGAAGTAGATTATCAACACCTGGAGGATAAGCTCATTATCTTATGCCTTTTTGTATCTGTAGGATTAGCACATTCAAAGAAGGTTGATACGTATTTGTTGAAGGGAAGAAAAGGGAGAAAGAGAAGGAAGTGTTTGGGGTGGTTGTGATGGAAGAAGGAAGGAAGTAAAGGAAGGAAACAGTCAGGGTTACAGCACTCTTGAATCCTTTTTAGGTTTTGAAACATACAGAGTTTACAAAAGTTGAGAAAAATCTCTTTTGCTCAAATGCCTGTCTTGTTAACATCTGTTTTTACCACTATGAAATGAGTTAGGACTTTTCTCAGAGCTGGCATATCACACAGACCCTTGAGAGGTAAAACTTATTACTTCCTAAGAGATGACATTACTCATGTTGCTGCATATAAACAAAGAGAAAGAACCAAATAGTTCTTCATAAAATCTTATCATATAATGAATGAAGTAAATTCATCATGTTGATACAAGGTTATAACTTATTCCATCCTTGTTACTCCTTCAGGACTACAACTTCTTCACATGAATTCCAATATTATCAAATTATATTGAATATATACATGAAGTGTGGGAGTTTTCCATAAAATGCTTCTAAGATATCCTCGCAAATATAAGTTCTAAGTGTTACTAGCCTACCATGCCCCAGAAAATAAATGTGATAATTATATAGAGAACATAAAGCAAAGTAGCCCATGCGTTTTCAGGAATTTGTGCCTCTGTTTTTTTCTCAATCTGGAGCCTTTCATAGTTTCATAGTTTAAAATAGATAATCATATTAGCTGACTTACTGCAAATGATTTTGTGTGTATAACATGATAGCTAGATACGTCTTCCTTTAATAAGTTGTTAGCCTTTTTCTTTATTCTTTCTACTTGCACATAAATCTCTGTTTTCCTGAGCTAGGCCCCAGATGGCAACTATCAGTGGTAAAGTACAGTACTAAGAGAAATTAAATGGGTTTAATTTAAATTTAGAGTTTAATCTAAATTTCCAATCCTTTAGCAGTAATACTATTTCATAATAAGCATCACACTTCAAAACTGCTTTTGTTGTTCCAATAATATACTCAGTCCATTTTCTATTGTGTGCCTCTCTTTTGTTCTTAAAAATACATAGTTTTGTATATCATTCACTAATTCAACAATTATTTATTGAACATTTCATATCCCACTGCTATTTTAGGTTCTGTGGGTACAGTACAAAGAAAATTCTCTGCCCTCCAAAGCTTACACTGGGAGAGGCAAAAAAAAAAAAAACAAAAACAAAAACCAACAACAATAACAAAAAAACCCAACTATACAAATTAATGATAAGTGCTAAGATGAAAACGAAATCAAGACAACAGAGAGCAAGGTGGGGACTTTTATTTAATATGGCATGGTTAAAAAAATCCTTTCTAATGAAATGGTATCTAAACAGAGGTCACAAGGAAATGACAGAGGGAGCCATGCAGATGACTAGAAGGATCAAGTCTAGGGCAAGAGAAAGTGCTGGAATCCAGGAGGCAGGGAGTAGAGCATCCCCAGGGACTCAGTCGCAGAGGACCTGGGAGGATGTATGAGCACTTTGGATTTCATAGTGAAGGTGATGGAGAAACTTCGCTTGATGTATATTGTAAAAGAAGTGCCATGAGTGCTGTGTTAATGGACTGAGGGGCACCCAGGCGGAAGTGGGGGGATTGTCCAGGAGGCCATTGCAGAGGGCCCAGATGAGAGAGTATGGAAACTTGGAAAAGAAGGTTTACAGTGTGTGTGTGTGTGGGGGGGGTGAGAATGGAACCTCTCCACTAGAACATTTCCTTAACTTTTGGAGTCTCTGCAACTAAATGCCAGCCAATGTCAGAAATGTTCTCCACAGAGCTGTGGACTTTTGGAAATAGTGTAAATATTAGAACATAGAAAAATCTGTACAGCATATGGTATGGCTTATAGAAAACACTGCTGAGATGCCACTGGAAGTCTGAGATGGGAAGAGATCTTTATGGTTTTATGGAGAAAAATCACTTTCCAACCTAAGGGAAGTGAATTAAATATTAAAAACTCAAAACAAGAACATTTGGGATAAGATAAACTTACTTTTAAAACATATTCTTCCTTCCCCACGTATTAAAATATTTGCTTTTAACAATAAATCTTGCTCATTATCTATTGTGACTGTGATCAATTTCCCTTTGTTTTTGTTTTGTTGCTGTTTCTTCCACTATTAAAGCAGTATATAGTATATTTAATGGGGCTCCTTCAGTGAAACAGAATAGAAATAAATATTTTTTCCTTCTGATATGAAAATTCCTCTTCATGTTCCTGTAAGACTCACCCCAAGCAGAAGCCTGTGCTCAGTTCGGAGAGCTTCCGTGGGCAGGGACACTGACTAGCAGGTTCCTAACAGTCAGAAGCACAGGCTGAGGATCAAAACCAGCCTGAGACAAGACTGTGGGATGTGGGGGTTTGTTCTGAGGACTCTTCCACTATCCTTGGTACTCTTACATTCACTTCCTATACCTAGAAGTCTCCTTTCTGTTTTCTGTTACCTGAATTCCTCAGGCTTCTTTCTGTTGAATCTCCTGTTTCGAGTGCTTGATGCTTCCATAACCCACATCTTCAAGGCTTTCTGAAGCAATCGGATGATTACATTTTACCTCAGTTTTTTTCAAATTTGGCATAATTACATTATTTATAGCTGATAAGGGGTGGATGCATAATATGATCCTTGCCATATAGAAGATACATAACTATCAAAACCCTTTAATGCCTTAACCCTAATGATTGATAAGTGATGATTAATATAATTCCAAGCAAGGAAGACTTTTGAGCTCTATATGGTACCTCAGTTGAGAAGGCTGAATATTCCACTTAAAAGCAAGATCTCTCCCAAACATATCTAATCATCATAATTAAGTATCTACTGTATGCAAGATGACTAGGAAGATATACTGTTACTAGGTGGATTGCTGATTTCAGGAGAGGAAAGTGGCAGTGGTCTTTGAAGATTTTCTACAGAAAATTACTGATTTTTGTTCATATTGTTGCATGGTTGTATTTATATTAGTGCAGCGTGGCATGGGTGATCTGAATGAGAAAGAATTGGTTTTTCTGCTTCTATCACTAACTCTCTGTATAACCTGGGGTAAGTTCTCTTTTTGAACCCTGCTAACTCCCAGTATAAGTTAGAATAATACCTACTTAGATTGTTAGGTGTCTACCTTAGTAATCTCAGGCTACTTTAACCAGATACCGTAGACTGGGTGGCATAAATAATACACATTTATTTCTCACAGTTCTGGGAGCTGGGAAGTCTTTCACGGGACCACCAGATTCAGTATCTCACGGCTGTCTTTTTGCTTTTCCTCACAGGGCAGACATAGAAGTCTAGTCTCTGCCTTTTCTGATAAGAACATTAGTCTCTTCCTGGAAAAACCCCTCGTGATCTCATTTAAAGCTAGTTACCTCCCCAGAGCCCCACATTTGAGGTGAGGGTGTCAACATGTGAATGGGAGGGGGCAAACACATTTACTCCATAAAATGGGGAAATTCATATGTATGAAACAACATATCTACAAGTTCATAAATATTAGTCGCTTCACGTTCTCCTTCCCATGCTGGGCAAGAACTCCGCTGTTAACCCTGCTTTGGTAATTGTGAATATTCCACCAACATCATGCTTGCTTTAGTGCTTCCTACTTGATGAGAATCATAATCGCGATCTTTTTATAGTAATTTATCTGATGATTCACTTCTCCGTTGGTATCACTATTATAATTTAATTCTTGCTGAGATCATAATTCCAGAAGTCAGATAGGAACGTACTTTGACATGTAACTAAAATTTCCTTTGCTGTGCTGATCTGTAAATCTCCTACAAATAAATGTATGTGTAATGACTTGTCCTGAATATAAAAAATAAACAATAGAATTTATTGTAAGCAGATTTTAAAATAATCAATTTCTTTAAAATAGAATATAACTTTTATCAATAAGTAAAATTTATAGGAAACAACAAAAATAAAATGAAAATGATGCTAGGATGATTACTTTTTGTTTTGCATCCACAGTTTATGTACTAAAATATTGTTATAAAAATATTTTGTTGAATTGTCTAGTTTCATTGTTTACAAATGTGTTCAATCATCAAAAACAATATCAACTCATTTCTATTCAGAGCCTTTTTCATTATAGTATTATTTAATTTTTATAAATTAATCATGGATTAGTCCTTTATTATGATTGTGCAGAGAAGATTTCATTTTGTCTAGAATAAACTTTAATTTGTCTAATGCAAGCAGGCTGCAAACTATTTCAGGAGAAGCCATTTTTCACATATGTATAGCTTTTTCTTATTTTTTCATTGTGAAAAAACACTTTGCTGATGTAAATACAGTCAGCAAAGAAAGAGGGATGGGAGGAGGTTGGTCAACAGATACAATGTCATGGTTTGATAGGAGGAATAAGTTCTGGTGTTCTTCCCCATAGCAGGGTGAATATAGTTAACAATAATTCATTATATATCTCAAAATAGAAGATAGGGTTTTGAATGTACTCACCATATAGAAATGATAAAGTTTTAAGGTGATGGGTATTCTAATTACCTTGAGTTCATGCATCACTTCCCAGTATGTACATGGATCAGAACATGACACTGTACCTCATAAGTATGTACAAATATGTGTCATGTTTCATAAGTATGTACAAATATGTGTGAGTACAAAAACTCTAAAAATAAAGTTCCTTCATATCTGTAAATTCTGCATCTGTGGATGCAACCAACCACATATTGTAAATATTTGGAAAAACAAAATTGCATCTGTACTGAACAAGAAAAATTATAACAATTCTAATTCCACAAGCAAAGTATGTACTTTTCTTTCTAAATTTCCAGTGGCAAGTGTACTTGCCAATTTGATGAGTGTTAAATGATCTAAGCTTAATTTTATTTATATTTTTATATGACATTCAACTCCCCTTTGTATTTATGCGACTTTTCTATGAATTGCCTATTTATTTATTTATTTTTTTGGTACTGGGGATTGAACACAGAGGCTTTCTACCTCCAAGCTTCACACCCAGTCCTATATTATTTTTATTTTGAAACAGGGTCTCACTAGGTTGATGAGAGTCTCACTACTTGCTGAGGCTGTATTTGAACCTGCGATCCTCCTGTCTCAGCCTCCCAAGTACAGGGATTATAGGCATGTACCACCACATCTGGCTTGAATTGCCTATTTATACTTTATACTTTTTGCCCTTTTTTCTATTTGTCTTTGTCTTGTTGATTTAAAGTGTGATTGAATGCATTATATATATTAATCCTTCATTTTTCATATATTTTGCAACCATTTACCAGTCATTGAATTATCTTTTTAAATAAAAATTATTTAATTTTTATACTTTTATTGGTGCATTGTAGTCTCACATCATAATGTAGTTCATAGTGATAGTGACATACATGCACACAGCACTTGGTGGGCTTTCCCCTGGCTCCCTCCGCACTTCCCTCCTTCCCCATAAAATAAAAGAAAGTGAAGGGTCTTGTGTTTTCGTTCATATGCAGAAGCTAGGGAGTGTTCCAGATACCAGAGAGACTTCAGATAATGGAGGAGAAACTCCAGTGGAGCCACAGAGGTGGTCTAGGGGAAGGGTGGTGGGCAGAGGTGGAGAGGGAGAGTCAATGAAGGAGTCACTTCCAAAATCTTTAAATATTTATGTAATCAATGTTTATCTTTACACTTTTTACCATTTTTGGTTAAAATTTTCTAAATTCTGAGCTATATATACACACTAATAAAGTTTTTCTAAAATCATTATTTTACATATCTTTAATAATCTGAAGTTTATATCTGGATATGGTGTGAATAGGGGTTCAACTTTATTTTCTTCCAGATGTATATCCACTGGTATCAGCATCTTTGGGCCACTAAAGAAAAATACTTCTCTGTGTTACATGATGATTTGGGTTCAGCAATGGACTGAATATCCCACAGTGGTCCTATAAGAGTATAATGAAGTTGAAATCTTGCTAGTGCCTACTGACAGTGTAGCCAGTACAGTTGTAGTAGTAGGTAGAGTACATAGTACTTGATAATAGGTGACTGCTATTAGTTTATACATTTACTATACTATTTATTATTATTATTTTAGCATGTATTCCATCTACTTACACAAATAAATGTTTACTGTAAGTCAGTGTGCCATGTTACATTGGCAGCAGCCTCATACACCATGCGTTTACATCGTCTATTTTTTTTTTTTTTGCGGTACCGGGGATTGAACCCAGGGGCGTTCTACCTCCGCGCTACACCCCCAGCCCTATTTTTTATACTTTATTTTGAAACCGGGTCTCACGAAGTTGTGGAGAGCCTCACTAAGTAGAGAGAGAGAGAGATAGATAGAGAGTGCTGAGGCTGGCCATGAACCCGGATCCTCCGGTCTCCGCCTCCCAAAGTACTGGGATTACAAGCGTGCGCCACCATGCCCGGCTTACATTGTCTCTTAACTGCATCAAGGGACTACTTCAAGTGATGGACCTGTACAATATAGGTTTCTGACATATTCTCAAACAACTAAATTTGGTAATGGCAGGTCTTATTAATTGACTCATACTGTATTAAATTCCCATATATGCTTGGATCTAGTTAAGGAGTCTTTATTCTGTTATATTAATCTATTTGTCTATTGTATTAAAGTTTTTGTTAGGAATGGCTGCTTGATTCAATCTGTTATAAATTTAACATTTATTGATTACTGTTTTGTTTTAATATTTCTATTCAAGACATTTTACTGATAGATTTGCTGGCATTGTGAGACTCTTGCTGAATTCTATTTGGTAATATTTTATTCAGATGCTTTGTTTTTATAAATGAAACTAATCTGTAAATATTTGAAATAGCTTCATCAAACGTTGCAGTTGAGATCATGTTTTATAAAATAAAGACTTCTATTATTTTCTACAGTTCAGGAGAGTTTGATTAAAATACTGAAATTATTTGTTCTGTGAAGGTTAGGTAAAACTTAGGAACATTTGATCCCAGTGCTTCTTTAAAATCGAGATTATTGATCTCTTTTTAATGACATTAAATAATTGCTTTAATTCAGATTCCCCATCTTTTGAAATAATAATTTATATTAGTTTTAGGAAATTATTGGTTTCTAAGGTTTGTAAGTATATTACAATCAAATTCTTAAAATTTTCTGATATAATTTCTAGATATTTTCTCTATAACTATGTCTCCTTTCTTATTGTTTTATCTGTTGTCCTTTTTGTTTGAAAGCTTGCAAGTGTTCCCTACAATATTAGTCACTTAAAATCACTGAAGTTTGGGTTTGTTTTTTCTCATTAACATCAGCTTTTATCATTACTATTTATTTATTTATTTATTTATTGGTACTGGGGATTGAACCCCAGGGTGCTCTACCACTGAACTAAGCTATTATTATTTTTAAAAAGTATTAAAGATGAGTGTTAAATTTCTTTATTTGTATTTTCTCTCCCTTAATAATGAAAAATTTAAAGGCTATAAATTTGATCTAGGTGTAGCTTTAGTTATCCTAATTATTTTGGTAAGAGTATTTCTCTTTTATTTAATAGTTGCTAATTTCATTTTCTTTATTTTAAATATGTATTTATTTATTTTTATACTATTGGTACACTGTAGTCTCACATCTTAATCCAGTTCAGAGCGGTAGGGACATACATGCACACAGCACTCGGTGAGCTTCCCCAGGGTTTCTTCCCTCCTCCCCACCAGTACATGGTATTGAGGCTGATGTTGATAATTTTTCATATATGTACATGACAGTCAATGGAAGTATTTCCTTCATTAATTCTCTCCCCCCCACCAACACCCCTCCCTAAACCCCCTTCATCACTCCCACTGGGGTTTCTCTTCCATTATCTAAAGTCCCTTTTATATCCTAATTATTCCCTAGCTTCTGCATATGAGAGAAAACATATGACCCTTCACTTTCTCTGACTAATTTCACTTAACATAATGTTCTCTAGGTCCATCTATTTTCCTGCAAATGATGTAATTTCATTCTTCTTTATTGCTGAGTAGAATATCATTGTGTGTATATCCCATAATTTTGCAATCCATTCACTTGCTGATGGACACCTAGGCTGGTTCCATGATTTGGCTGTTGTGAATTGTGCTGCTATAAACATAGCTATGCATGTATCACTATAGTATTCTGGTTTTAATTCCTTTGGGAAGATGCCCAGGAGTGGCATAGTGGGATTGTACGGTGGTCCCAGTTTTCTGAGGAACCTCCACACTGATACCCACATGGCTATGCCAGTTTGCAGTCCCTCCAACTGTATGAAAGCTTCTATTTCCCCACATCCTCGCCAGCGTTTATTGTTGCTCATATTCTTGATTGCCACTCCAATTGGGGTTAGGTGGAATATCAGGGTAGTTTTGATTTGTATTTCCCTGATTGCTAATGATGTTGAACATATTTTCATATATTACTTTAGTGAGATATAATACTTTAAAGTACACAAATCAAAAGTATACAGATGGATGCATTTAACATATCTGTAGACCTGTGTAACCACCATCTTAACACCTAGAACATTTATGCTATCCCAAAAGATTTTCTTGTGCCTTTTCTCAATCATTACACCACCCCAAGAGATAACACGAAACTGATGTTTATCATCACCATAGACTAATTTTACAACCTAAGGAGAATTGTACTGTATGCCTGACTTCCTTCACTTTTAATTAACATCTTTGGGAGTCATCTACTCAGTGTTTAACAGTATTTCATTTTTATTATTATTTGTATTTACATTTTATAAGTATTTCATAAATTATTCACGCTCCTGTTGATGGACATTTGGTTAATTTCTTGTATAGAATT
>PVJS01010735.1:0-47333 GCA_004027185.1 Glis glis | reverse complement strand
CACAATTCACAGTGGCCAAATTATGGAACCAACCTAGATGTCCATCAACAGATGAATGGATTACAAAATTATGGGAAATACACACAATGGAATTCTACTCAGCAATAAAGAAGAACAAAATAACAGCATTTGCAAGAAAATGGAAGGATCTGGAGAACATTATGTTAAGTGAGATTAGCCAATCACAAAAAAAGAAGGGGCATATGTTTTCATTAATATGCGCAACCTAGGGAGTAGTGGGGACACAAAAGGTACTCCAGTGACAACAGAGAACCCTCAGTGGTGCAAGGGAAGGCGTACAAGGGAAAGGGAAGGGCAAGAAAGAAGTGAATCTATGGAATTACTATCATAAACAATGTGTACATATGAGATTATACCAACATCATTCTCAGTGCTACATGTGGGGGGGGGGGACACCAAGAGCTGTGTGCATGTATGTTAACACCAAACTGAAAATAAATAAAGAAAGAAATAAATAAAGAAATAAATAAATAAAACCCATATTACATACTAAGAATTCCTCCAAGGACTTTACTTATATTAATTTAGCGCAACAGTATTATAAAGACATTTTCACCATCTAACTTATAGATAGGGAAACTGAAGGGCAAAAAGTTAAGGAGTTGGCCAAAGGAAAGAAGCTAATAGGTAGCAGAGCTGGGATTATATATTATTGTTGGGATTAAGTGTACCCAACAATCTGTATCTAGAGTTCATGGTCTCTACAGTGCACACCCCTTTCCCTCTGGTACCTGCGAGGAAAGGTCCAAAGTCTACAAGCTGAAAATCCTCACTGAGTTTTGCTTTGGTCCATGACCATGAAATCCACAAAGGAGCAGAAAAATGTGCTGTTTTTGTTTTTGTTTTGTTTTGGGTTTTTTTTTTGCGGTACTGGGGATTGAACGCAGGGGCGTTCTACCTCCGCGCTACGCCCCTGGCCATATTTTTTTATACTTTATTTTGAAACCGGGTCTCATGAAGTTGTGGAGGGCCTCACTAAGTGGAGAGAGAGAGAGAGAGAGAGAGACAGGGAGAGAGAGAGAGTGCGCGTGCGCGCGCGTGCGTGAGCTGAGGCTGGCCGCGAACCTGGATCCTCCGGTCTCCGCCTCCCAAAGTACTGGGATTATAAGCGTGCGCCACCACGCCTGGCCTAAAATGTGCTGTTTTTGTGAGTACTCTGAGGTGCTCTATGGCTTAAACACAATTGTGTTGTTGCTCTTCCTGTTGCAAATGGGGATGTGTTTGAATGTCAATTCAATTACTAAATATATAATTGTCATCTTTATAAACTATACTTTGACGTTTAATATGCCAAACAAGATCATTTTATGAGCAAACCAAGTTATCCATAATACATTTTTATGTTCTGCAGCTATCAAGATGGCTTCAGATTTATAGAGTGCTAAAAAAGTAACTCTGTCATAAATCTCAATTTTCCCTAAAATTGCCTTTTTTAAATGAAACAGGAAAAAAATTATATTCCTGTCAGTGTCTCCCCTCCAGTAGATTCAGAATTCTTGAAAAGTTGAAATTGATCAAAGATTGAGGGTGCTTTGAAGTTCTGAACAATCACCCTCAGCAAAGTGTATCTTAAATCCTGTACCCTTCTGGAGGGCTTGTAGAGTTGTCCATACATGCATGGGACCAAGGAAGACAGACCCACTAACAAATTTTCATTTAGAAAAGGGCCCTCACATCTCCTGGAGCTCAATAGTGCATAGTCTCAGGGTTGCTAGGTCAGGCCTTGCTGGTGACAAGACTGACTGTGGGTATGGGCCTCTCTGTGGCCATGCTGGTGCTCCGAGGAAGGAGTGGGTGGGCCTGTGGATGGAGATGGTTGAAAATCTGCACCTTGCAAAGCTTTTTCATCCTCTCAGTCTAGGACAGCGGATGGGAGCAGACCTCTCAGGTCCTGGAAGCCTTCTTATTCCCTTGGAAATCCCAGGTGGGTGGGAGGTGGTCAGGAGACTTCATGAGGAGGCTCTGATGATGCAGAAATATCTCACGTGAGTGGCACTGACAGGAAAGACAGCACACACTGCTTTCCCAGGCCAGGAAAAGGAGAGGGAACACTACTCAAGAGCGGTTGTTGACTCAGGTTGTCATACCCCAAACTCAGCAAATGGGTCTGACGTGCTTGGAAGGAGGCAGAGCAATGACAGAAATCAGTAATATCAGTGAGACCAAATAGAAAACCAAAAGTACATCCAAGTGCATATGAGAATTTAGTCCATGTAGAAGGGGTTTTTCAAGTGAGAGTGGAAACTGTAATTATTCAATAAAATATATTGGGATGAAATACTAACCACTTGGCCAAAATGAAGTCACGTCCTTATCTTAAACCACATAGAAAATAAGTATCAGATGAATTAAAACTTTAAATTTGAATTTAAAATCATCTTTTATAAAAAACTTAAAAGATTACCAAGATAATGGGTATGACGGTTAACTTGATCATGACCATCATTTCTCAATGTGTGCGGGTATCGAAACATCACACTGTACACCTTAAACATTCCACTTTTATTGAGCAATCATACTTGGATAAAGCTGGGGGGAGAAGCCATAAAAGAAAATATTTAGGGAAAGATGAGAGTATATTCTCAGGTTTATAAAACTTTATTAACTAAAACCTACATAAGTGAACAGAAGGAAATAAAAGTGAATATGCCATCAGCATCGAAACCACAATAGGATCCCAGTCACACATCTCTAAGTTCAAGAAATGTTATCCTGAAACTGAAATAAAAATTATTTGACTATGAAATCAACAAAGACAGTGCAAACAAGAGCTGTGGATATTAAAAGGAAAAAAAAGTTCTTTAAAATCTTTTCAATACTCTCTTTCTACGCCCAGCTAAGAGTATTGGAACTGAGGCTAAAAGCAGACAAAGGGAAAAGGTGCAATGTCACACTGAGAGCTCCCTTTCCTTGGTGCAGATAACTTCTGAGCACTGTGTGTGATGGGAACAAGAAAAGACAACCCTTGGGATAAGTGGCAAGAGGCCCATTTGGACAACAGAAAAAAAAAAAAAAACACAGCCACTTCAAGCCAAAGCCAGGAACCTCTAGGATTTCATGCAAATATGGCCAGCTCACCTCGAAGGTGAAACTTATAATTCTTGACATAAAAACTATAACAGAAAAAAAGGATAAAATAGGACAAAAATCGCAGGCTATACCAACAAAATCACATAAGTGATGGGTGTGAGGAAAATGTGAATCACAAAAGTGAGGGGTGTGAGGGAAATGTGTTTACTCTCATTTTCTTATCTTTCATTGGAATGGGGCTCTCTGTAGATATTGCTTCATCTCTGAAGTTGATAATTTGAGACTAAAGTATGTTTAACTGTGTTAAGCATATATGCAGACTTATCGAGGAGCAGAGCTGAAAACAGGCTGTATAGCTTCCAAATTAACAAAGGAGAAAATATAAAAGAACAAAGACAACAGTAGCAAATGATAGAAAACGAGGAAATAGCAAGAAAGAATGAAAAAGCAGAAAAGAGGAATTGGATGACAGAGATGAAACCAAATGTATCTGTTACAACAGTAAATGTTGATGTTAAAAGTTAACATAATACATAAAAGGAATTCTCAGATTGTTTCAAGAAAATGAAATCTAGCCATAAAACTCTATAAACAAGCCCGTCTTTTACCACATATCTTTCATTTGCTTTTAATAAACTACTCTCTGTGCATTCTTCACTGATTTGTGAACCAGGAGGCCAACCAATACCAATCTGTCAACACATGGCCTTGCTTCTAGCTTCTTGCTGGGTTTGGTCACAGGGAGACCCACCTGGAATCTGGGGGACAGAAGAGGGTGAGTGGGGGTATTGATTTTCCTGGTTCTGTCTGCAGCATCACCACAGCTGGCTCTCCTTCCACCAAAGGCCACAGATTCCACGAGGCAGCCCTCTGTTCAGGCTGTGGTAAGTGACTGAGTCAAGGGCACTACGTGGCACTGTGGCTTCTCCAAACTCTGCTTACCCTTCTGCCAAGGGTCCCTACATTAAATTCTTATCAAGATTCAATTCAATCTTGGCATCTTTCCTGCCAGTATTCTGACTTATACATACCCAAACAGATTACTCACAAAGCTAAAAGTAAAGAAATGGGAAAAGAATACTAGGCAATTTTAAACAAAAGGAAGTCATGATTTGTCTTTTTCAGAAAATGCTGAATTCAAAGAAAGAGCTTTAAATGGGATTAAAAGATCACATTATACTGATGAAGGGTAAGATCCACATTAACATAAAATTGTCTTGAAGCTATATGTGGTAAATTATATAGAATTACAATATATGAAACCAGAAAAAAACTGCTGGAAATGCAAAGAGAAAAGAGGCCCAAATCCAATAGCAGTGGAACATCTATCTCAGTCTTTAATGATTGAGTTAAATATTAGTGGAAAAAACTGGCAAAATCTGAACAGTATGTATTTAGATAATAAAGTTCTACCCATGTTGATTTCTTAGGTTTTTTTCCAAATATGCTGTACTGCATTGATTAACATTAGAGGAAGCTAGGGGAAGAGTGTATGGAAACTATTTGTACCATTCTCTCCTGAAAATCTAAAATTATTCCCAAAATAGAAAGTTAAGGAAAATATTAAATTAATAAAAGATAGAGATATATCGCCGGGCGTGGTGGCGCACGCTTGTAATCCCAGTACTTTGGGAGGCGGAGACCGGAGGATCCGGGTTCGCCGCCAGCCTCAGCTCTCTCGCTCTCTCTCTGTCTCTCTGTCTGTCTCTTTCTCTCTCTCTCTCTCTCCTTAGCGAGGCCCTCCGCAACTTCGTGAGACCCGGTTTCCAAATAAAGTATAAAAAATAGGGCCGGGGGCATAGCGCGGAAGTAGAACGCCCCTGCGTTCAATCCCCAGTACCGCAAAAAAAAAAAAAAAAAAGAGATATAGAAAATCTGTATGACTTGACCTAAGAATAGAAACTACTCTCTCCCTTCACTATTCACTACCACCTTCATTATCTCCAGTGGTTTTTATCTTGGTGATTTTTTCCCCATTTTCTTATCACAGGTTTGTAAACAGCCTGCAATTATGTCACTCAAGGTAACAGCCACTTTGGAAGTTCTCCATACTTTAGCACTCAATTTAGGGAATTATCAGCAGGCCCCAAGGAAAGCAGAACTTTCAGCCAACGCAATTGTTTGGATAGGGAGCCTTGCAGAAGTCAGAGATTTTCCCCAAAGCTCTCCAGTCCTTTGTGAAGGAAGATTGTAGCAAAATAGTAAATGCCTTCTTTCTACCAAATATTGGAAAAGATATTCTTTTCCCACTGTCCTTCCTCATTTCTTGGGTTTCAGGACAGTTTGCTATAGTCAGAACGAGTCATCCAAGTCAAAACAGTACAAGACACAATGAAGTGATGAAGAAATAAGCCCTACATCTCTCTGTCTAACAGATTTATAAGTTGTATTTCTGTTACATATTACAATTTACATATTGTATGTGCAACTTTTAAATTGTTACTCTGTTATAGAGTGATACACATTTAAATTGCTACTTGCACCAAGCTTGCACTTCCCACCTTTCTTCTGTAGTAAACAGAAAAGCCTTTTTTTTTTTTTTTTCTGGTACTGGGGTTGAACCCAGTGACATTCTATCTCTGAGCTACAACCCCAGTCCTATTTTGTTTTTATTTTGAAACAGAGTCTCTAAGTTGCTGAGGCTAGCTTCAAACCTCTGATCCTCCTGTCTCAACCTCCCAAGTGCTGGAATTACAGGCATGCACCACCATACCTAGCTCTGAAAAGCCTTATTTTTAATTCCGTGATTATGATCTTTTTTTGTGGTACTGGGAGTTGAACCCAGGGGCATTCTACCTCTGAGCTACACCCCCAGCCCTAGTTTTTATTCTTTATTTTGAAACAGGGTCTCACTAAGTTGCAGAGGGCCTCACTAAGTAGCTGAGGCTGGCTGCGAACCCGGATCCTCCTGTCTCAGCCTCCCAAGTACTGGGATTACAAGTGTGCGCCACCATGCCCAGCTATAATCTTATTTTTTACAATAGATCAAACCCAGAAGATCATTTTGAAAAACTCTGGGGTGGCTTCCACTTCTGGCAATGGCAGACTAGGCTGTTTTAGTCCAAATCTCTCCATAAAACAATTATACAACATAAATAAAATATTATAAAAACCTGTTTGAAGGTCTAGTAGAGCTACTACAATTTTAAAGTTTTAGGGTATGGTAAGAATAAAATAGAAAAACAAGAGGGGTTAGCCTAGCTTTGGGGGTTTTCCTACAGGCAAGTGCCAATTTCAAAAGGAAAAGCAATGATTGAGAAACTAAGAAACTGAGCGAAGTTTTCAAAAATCACAAGGCTAGAATGACAAAAAAATATAAAGTTTAGGGTCTTCTGAAAGAAAAATATTCAGTGAGCCCCACATGCCTTTGGTTGGTACCCCAGAAGACTAAAACTTTGGAAAAGGTGTCAACCTGAGACAGATGGGGCCTCACAAGGTCTGAAGGTCAACTTGGAATAATTTCCAATTATAGTTAAGGTGTATGCCAGAAGCACAAGTAAATCCTCTCTGAAATAAAATCATGCATAATGTCCTCCATGCATTAAAAAATAACCAGACTCACAAGAAAACAAGATCTGAACAAAGACACCAGAGAGGAGGAACAGACAAGAAGAAATATTCATTATTGATACTGCCATTCAGCATAATTCACAATTGCCAAGATATGATGAAAACAACCCAAGTGCCTATAAAGAAAGTGTAGTATATAACTGCAATGGAATATTATTCAGGCTTTTAAAAGGAGATACTTTTATTTCAAACAACATGGAAGAACCTGGAGGGCCTTGTGCTAAGTAAAATAAGCCAGAAACAGAAGAATGCTGATCTCTTTACATATGGACCCTTTAAAAAGAAGGTTGATATATAGACAGAGAATAGCACAGTGGCTGCCAAGGATGGGGAGGGGGAGAAAATTGGGGTATATAGGTAAAAGACAGTTATGTAGGATTAATAAGTCTAGAGATCTACCGTACAGCAGGACTGTAGTCAATAATATTGTACTGTGTATTGAAAATTTACTAAGAGAGTAGAATTTAGGCACCCTTATCACACCCACAAAAAAAGATAGATAAGAAGGTGGAAGATAAGTTAATTTTCGTACTTATAGTAATCATATCACTATTTTGTGTAGACAAGACATCATTTTGTATACCTCAAATCAATACAATAAAAATCAATTTTAAAAATATACTGAGAGATTTTTAAATAATTACATTAATAAATTTAAAGATTAAATATCAAGATGGAAAAATTGGCAAACCATCACAAATAATTAAGTGGAAATTCTGGAATTGAAAACTCTAATAATTGAAATAAAGAACTCAATGTATATGTTTAGCAAATTATAGATAGCTGAACGAGAATTCGTGAACTAGATGAAAATATACAGAGTAAAGTATGAAAAGATAAAAGAATAGGAAATCACGTAATATGTAAGATATGGCAACAAACTACTATGCATATAATTGGCAGTCTCAAAAGGAGAAGGGAGAGAGCTCAGGAAAGAAGAAAATTTCAAAGAGGTAATTGCTAAAGATTTTTTTTAAATGATAAGACCTGAAAGTCACAGCTTTATTTAATGAATGTTGAGTTTCAGTTTTGCAAGATGACAAAGGTTCTGGGAATGGGTTATGCAAAAATGTGAATGTACCCTAACACTTATAAATGGTTTGCACTTAGAAATGAGTAAGAAAATATATTTTATAACATGTATTATTTATGACAATTTAAAAAAATTTTTAAAGTTCTCAGAAAGAGTCCCTTAGTGAATGCATGGGTTGGAAGGCAGGACCTCACAGAGACATCCTCCAGCAACCTTTGGAGATGGTAGCAAAACGGTCATCTAAGGAGGGAAGGCTGTAACTGCAGTAGCTTGTGTTATGAAAGTTTGGGCCAGAGCTGAATTGCTGGAGTCAACAGAGGGGAAATGGGCCCTGGCCCAGCGCTTCACCACACTACCCTCCTCAGTGCTCAGCATCTTCTCTAACTCACTGTTGAGCAAATATTTAAAGAATATTTTGCAGAAAGGCTTCAAATTATCAGCCTGCCCGGGGTGCCCACATGTCCCGGGCCGGCTCTGCTCCCCTCTGTTAGACTATGGCAAAGTCAACAGCTCTGGAGCCAATCGCACTAATTAGCAAGAGTTAAGCTTTTCGCTGTGTCCACAAACAGTATGGATTGCGGTGTTTCTGCTTAGCTGATCGGAAAATTGTAACACTTTGGCTTTAGTGTTTTCAGCAGCTTATAGCTGAGTATTCATTAATTATGCAAAACAGGCTTCAGGGGACCAATTCTATTGAGTTAATTAATATTGAGTGTTGCTGGCCAATTAGCAGCCTTCTCTCTTATTGCGGGAGGTTGCCATGGGACCAGCCAGGCAGGACTGGCTCCCCCCACGACTCTGTCTCCCCTCCCTGGCAGCAGTCAGGAGCATCTTGATCAGGAAGACCAAAGGCATGTACTTCCTCCGGTCCCTGGGCCCACACTTCCTGGGCCATTCGCTGTCCATTTAGACATTGCTCCTCAAAGCGTGGGCTGTGGAGAAGCAAAATGGGCTTCAGTGGGAATGCTCATGGAAATGCAGAATCTCAGGTCCCACCCCAGACTTCAGGAATCAGAATCTGCATTTTAATAAAATCCTTGTGGCCCATATGCACATTAATATTGGTATAGAATACCCATCCAAGACCCTGCCCCTCACAATCCCTGGTCCTTCTTAATCCAGAACCTTCCTGGTTCTTTGTGTTATCTACCACAGACCCCCATGAACACACAGTGAGCCTTGCTTTCCTCTTACCCATCCTGCCTTGCTCTCTGACCATTTTCAAATTCCAACTTGCAAACCTTACCTAGCTAATATCGAATGGAGACCCCAGTGCATTGGCCATAATCTCTCAATCTCTCTGTCCCCTTGTAGCGTCCTTTCTTTTTCATGATAGGAAGCACTTTCACTGTTCTTTCTTCATTATCCTCTGTTCTGCAGCCCCATGTTATTCTCACTACAAATGCCTAAGGCTTCAGTGCCCCTGGGAAACCTTCCACATGTCCCCAGCAGCTTTCTCCCCATCCCAGCCACTATTCCAAACTGCCATGCCTTTTGCCAGGCTCCCCACCTCACCAGGTGACCTCTCAGCTCCTCTCAGCCCACAGAGAAATCCAAGGCATCCTGACAATATCCTTTTCTTGTCACCTTCAAGCTTACCTGCATTTGCATTTGTGTCTTTCTCTTCTTGACTAAATCTGATGATGACTCCAGGCCCTACTATTCAGCACCCTTTGACAGCTCCCCCAAAATTGTTAGAATGAAGTTCAAACCCTAGACGGATGTGGTGACACACACCTGTAATCCCAGTACTTGGGAGGCTGAGACAAGAGAATTGCAGGTTCCAGACCAGCCTCAGCAACTTAATGATACCCTGTTTCAAAATAAAAATCAAAAAGGGATGGGGGTGTAGTTCAGAGGTAGAAAGCCCTTGGGTTCAATCCCTAGTGCCAAAAAAGAACGAGGAGGTGGAGGAAGAGGAGGAGGAGGAGAGATAATTTAAACCCTGTCTCCAAGGCTCCTAGCTACCTTTCTTGCCCCTCATCCCTGTGCCCTCTTACACCCCCACACTCAGTTACGGTTATCAAGTCCTACCAACCTATTGAAAGGCCCTCAATGGTAGCATGCTATTTCCTGTCTCTAATAATAGCAAATTCTGTTTCTTCTACCTGAAATGTCTTTCACACCCTTCTTCTGGTTAATTGCTACCCATCCTATGAAACTCCTTCTGAGATTTTTGTAATCATCCTTCTACCCATATGACTTAGATGCCTTTTCTATGTGCTATTGACAATAATATTTTAAATAACTGTCAATATTTTCCGTGGGTCTATGCTAAGTACCTTACCTGCTTAACCTAAGTTAATCCTCAATAGCACTATGAAGAATTATTATTTTTGGCAAATTATTATTATTTGGCAAAACTAAGATGCAGAGAGGATACATAATTTGGCAGAAGTCATATTGAAAACATGGATTCAAGCTGAGGTCTGTGACCCCAAAGCTCAGTCTCCCAACTACCAGGCTTCACACTACCGTTCCCCATGGCACACTGTGTCCGCCTTTGCCAAAACTATTCCCGGTGTCCCCTAGTCTCTGATCATACGTTTGCCTCTACCTTCCCCTCCTAGTAAAGGCAATGAGGTCTTTGAAATCAGGACTATGCCTTCCCCATAGGTGCAGCCCCAGTGCAGAGTGTGGGGCCCTGCATGTTAGCTGCACAATGACCAGGAGAGTTTCAGTCTTCTGGGGCTGCCATAAGATAATACCACAAACGGGGTGGCTTAAACAACCGAAATGTATTTTATCACAGTTCTGAAGTCTGACAAGCCCAAGATCAAGGTTCCAGTTCAGCTTCTGGTGAGGGTTCTCAGCCTGCCTAGCTGAGGGCCACCTTTTTGCTGTGTCCTTGCATGGCATGTGTCCTCTTTCTTAAGGACATCAGTTCTTTAAAAGGGCATTAAGGCCCCATCCTTATGATCTCATTTGATCTAGCCACCGTACCATCACATGAGGGCTCAGGACTTTAATGTAATTTTGAGGGGGCACAATTCAGTTTGTAGCACGGAGCCGCGAAACTCCACTGTTTTAGTGACTGTGTGGCATCAATACTGCCAACAGTAGAGACTGAGCAGCTTAGATCTCCAAAGCTGTCAGAAGTACCTGGGATGATCCAAGGAAACTCACAAGGCAGGGGTCTCAAAGGACAAATGGACTATATGTGGGCTGGAAGGATGGTGAAGAATATTTCTGAGTAGAGGGAAAACAAGAAGGGATACAGTGGAACTACATGGTCAAAGTCACAGAGTGTTTGAAAGAGAAGTGGCCAGGAGAGGAGGCTTGGGCATCAGAGAGGAGCCTGGTCATGCAGGACCCTGAAGGGTCTGCTGAAGAGCAAAGATTTTATGTGATAGGTCAAGTACTCCATAGCCTTTCCTCTGTCCCAGCACCTCTGCTCAATTGGTTGGGTCTGCCAGGAACAAAGTTGAGAAGAATTCTGAGACCACATCTGAGCTCATCAGCGAGTGAGCAGTGATAGATTAGTAATGTCTGCCCTGGCACTGAGTACAGAGGAATAGGAGTGGCTGAAACAGTACTGTGATTTACCCTCTCTGCTAGAGATCCTGCCCTCCAAGTTCCCCCCACTTGTATGTAGAAGAACGCAGATAGATGCACATGGATTCCCCCCTAAACATCCTGTAGTGTCTTCTGTGCTCTTCCCCTCTGGCTCTGCTTTCTCCTGGTTGAGCCCATGGTCTGGAAAGTTGCGTAGAGGTCCTTACTGCTGGTCGAGCTGACGACACACATTGCGCAGCTGCCATCCCCAGACCAGGGCGCCATTTCCCAGTGTACCTGAGAGTGCTCCTGGGAGCCAGGACAGTCTGGGTTCCATGCAGTTGGGGAGAATGGAGCATTCCAAATCCGTACTTGCCTTTTCCCCAAGACTCCAAAGCAGTTCTACTTGTGCCATGGCTCACCAGATTGTCTTATAAAAATGGTTCCGTTCCTTCTGCTTCTGGCCTTCACCTTCCTAACCTAAGGATTCAGGACCTCTCCAAAAGGTCAGTGGTGAGCAAAAGCTGTATCATCTGCTGCCCTTGTCTCCACTCTCCTGCAGCCTCTGTCCACAACCAAACTTCTCCCACTTTCAATTATAAAACAAATGTCTCCTTACATGATAATGGAGACAAACAGATCCCAGTGAGAAGGTAGGTGTTGCTTGTAATCCCAGTACTTGGGAGGCGGAGACCAGAGGATCCGGGTTGGCGGCCAGCCTCAGCTACTTAGTGAGGCCCTCCGCAACTTCGTGAGACCCGGTTTTAAAATAAAGGATAAAAAAATAGGGCCAGGGGTGGAGCTCAGAGGTAGAATGTCCCTGGGTTCAATCTCCGGTTCCGCAAAAAAAAAAAAAAAAAAAAGAAGGTAGGTGTTGATCATTCCCTGAGTCCTGCTTCTCCATCAAAATGCCTTATTACAGGAGAATTAAATTAGGGAACACATATAACACTCTAAATTCCTCCCCCAACTCTACATGGCTTGTGACACTGGGAACATATTAATAGATAAAATTTAATGAGGCTTTATTATGCAGATGCACTGTGCCAAGTACTATGCATACACCATCTTATTTAATTCTCACATTAAGCCTTGGGGAGGAGGGTAAATGTCATGTTGTGTGCTTTGGATCATGATGATGCTTCTTGTATCCTTAGTGTTTATTTCCCTGTTGTCCTTCCACTCTGTGAAGGGAAAGATGCGGTTTATATCCACACCTGAGCCAAACATTAAAAGGAAAGAAGCTCCCTCCACACCCTTCTCTGAATGCCAAAGAAGAAGAAGGTGTTATTAATTATTGGGGGTGAGAGAATCCTTCCCTAGTAACGATCATAGCTAGCATTTATACTGCACCCTTATCTGTGCTTCAGGAGCTGTATGCATATTTCATCTTCAGTACAATCCTGTGAGGTAGTTGCTATTGAAGATTAGGAACTAGTGCAGAGTGGTTAAATAACCTGCCCAAGGTCAAGCAGATGGTAAGTAGTGGAGCTAAAATTCAGATGAACTCCAATCCAGACAGATTTGAGGCCACTGGGCAACACTGCCTCCCCCTGAGGCAGCCAGGACACATCTGGGTGGTCGGTCGGGCATCCCTCAGAAGTTAAACACTTTCCCGGAGAGCGGAGACCAACCTCAGGGTTTTGTCATAACAAGCAGAGTCCTCCTGTGCACAGCTCACTCTCTGCACACTGATGAGGGCTGTCGCCAAGCTGAGCTGAGCACTTGTCAGCTGCCTAGGACACATCATGAGTACCGGCTGGTCATAAACACTGTAGAAAACAAGTTGTGACAAAACTGCCTGGATACCGGGTGGGAAGGAAGGAGCCGAGCACTGTCAGGGGAGCTCTGTCCTGCTGAGTTTTTCATAACTCTACTGCTGAATGGAGTCAAGGCAGACCCAAGAGAACTGAAATTAAGAGCCAAACAAAACAAAGACTCAGGGTTCTTGTCAGAGCCCATTGACAGGGCCAGTTCAGGTAGCAGGTGGCGTTATCATGCAATTTCCACAGTTAATTGGAAGATCTCTCTCTCTCTCTCTTTCTCTCTCTCTCTCTCTCTCTCTCTCTCACACACACACACACACACACACACACACACACACACACTCAAAGCACAAGGGATTCTGTGGCCTACAGGTCCAACCTAAGGCAAGTGGGGCAGCATCCCCACAGGCTGATGTGTCAAGCACTCGTGTTGAGGGTGAGAAGGCATGGGCTAACCCAGGGTCCTGGGCACTAATCATTTTGAGAGTACTGGATTTAGCAATGCCAGATGTGTCCCATAGGACTCCATAGGCACGCCAATGTATTCAGGTAGTATAAGTCTCCAAGAGGAAGACAGAGCACACAGAAATGACCACCGCACCACATTAGACACACGAAGGGAGCTGCTTTCACAGCACAAAATTCCATCTTCCTCTCTCCTCAGCTCCAGCTGCGGAGGCCTCTCCTGCAGATTCTACCCAGCCTAGTTCTATTCCAACCTGACTGGGGCAGGAAAACATTTGTCATCTCCACCTCACCAAGGGAGCCTTGAGATGGTCATATGAGCAGCACAGCAGCACCCCAATTCCCAGAGCAGAACAGCAGCATCCTGATTCCTGGGTGACTATTGAAGGTCCCTGCTCTTGCTTCCAACCCTCTCCCTCACCACAGGTCAGCTCAGTCCATACGCCCTAGACTCCTCTTGTCCCAGTTCCTTGCCCAGGGCTTGAGGTCTGTTCTGAACCCTGCCCTGAGCCCCACCCCACTTGGCATACTCCTGACCCTTACCTCTTTCTTGCCACCCCTCCTCAGGGCTCCCAGATGCCCTGTCCCTCCCTGGAAGTCCTCTAAACCTGCAATGTTCACTGGTAATACCACTTCCCTTCTCCCCTGAATAAGGTCATGTATCATCTTTAACTTGGGCAATCCCTGCCTCCCCCACCAACTGCCCTGGCATGGATCTCTGTGGTATATGCCCAAGTATGGCAAACCCTTTGTCCCTTGGACAATAGACTACCCACTACCTCCACAGGTGCCAAACACACACCACCAGGCCATTTGCCAGTCCCCAAGTCTGCCTAGAGCTGGTTACCCATCAATTCCAATTGGTCTCCATTGCTGAGGTCCTGGCATGTTCAGTGGCCAAGAGCCTCCCATGTTACACATAGGAACTTGGCATTTTCAGACAATGCTCCCTTCACACCACAGGTCAGAAAGATAAATATATGATGTCTGAGGCTCAAGACCAAGGCATAAGTGGTGAGAAGCATTGGAGCTTCCCTTGAGCATGATGTTGGCTGAGTAGTTAGAAGTCATTTTGATGGTTTAGTTTTGAGGAGAACAGGACATCATATTAGATCAATATTCCCAAGCAGTTGAGTTTTATAGATCATTACAATTTCAAGAATCCACTTTGGGAAGCTGAGTGTGGTGACTCACACCTGTAATCCCAGTACTGGGGAAGCTGAGACAGGAAAATCGCAGGTTTGAGACCTCAGCAACGGAGCGAGACCCTCAGTAACCTAGTGAGACCCTGTTTCAGAATAAAAAATAAAATAGGGCTGGGGAGTGTAGCTCAGAGGTAGAATGTCTCTGTGTTCAACCTC
The DNA here is from genome assembly GCA_004027185.1 of Glis glis. Taxonomy (NCBI): domain Eukaryota; kingdom Metazoa; phylum Chordata; class Mammalia; order Rodentia; family Gliridae; genus Glis; species Glis glis. The sequence continues at coordinate 32,592 of PVJS01010735.1, read as the reverse complement.
CAATACCAAGGGAGAAAAAAAAGTACCTTTTGGAAGATTATAATGTTGGCAACCAAGTCAGAGGCAGTAAAAAATTACAATAATATGTTACACTATCACTTCGTGCAAAATGTTGTATCTTAATACCCTTCCCCAAAAAAAGGTAGGAAAACAATCTCAGCATCTGAAAAATAAGTTCTATGGAAAATATGCACACTCTTTCTATTTTGCAAGGGACCAATAGACACTGCTCATGGGTCATCCCTAGCCTCAGACCTGGGATGTTGGAGCCACAGCCCCAGAGGGTGTCTGAGGTCTCCTTGGTGTTCTTCCTGTCTTGATGACTTCTCACTGCCATCATCTGACAGCTCTGATTACTGAGTAGCACTCCCTTTTCTGAAAATAAATCCATCTTCTTAAACTCCCACAGCTCAGATGTGGCTCTGCCTTGACTATCCCTTTGGACAGTTAAAAATTGTGCCAAAGGCTGTTCTTAGACCACCCCCAACCCCTCCAAGATTCAAGGCTTAACTCTCTGAAGAAGACCTCCCAAAGAGAAGGAGGGAGTGTGAGTACTAGGGTGGCCCCGACTGACCTTCTCAACTCCCAGGCTCGCCTTCAGTGACACAGGAGCTGGAAGATGCCCCCACAGAAACCAAGGGAGATGGGATTCCTGAGCAGGGGGAGCCCTGGAGCCTCACGTGACACGAGAAAGCCTTGGGGAGCATCTGGAAACATTCTGGAATAGGCCTCTCCAGCAGAGTCCACTGTCCTGTCACCTCCAAGTCCAGAGTGGGTTGCCCTGGTCCCAACCCAGTTGCAGTGGTCATTGGGTTGGGAGGGAGCATGCCTGAAAAACCCTCAACTGTGCCCTTTCCTCTCCAAGAAGGGAAGCAAATAAATCTCTACTCTAGGAAGCATCTGTTACAGGACCTGGCTATGTGTGAGCTCTTGAAGGACATGACAGACCAGCACAGAAAGGCTGGTCCTAACCCCAAATGCTGAGTCAGGACAGCGCAGAGACTACAGGCAGACCATGGCCTCTGCAGCAGCCTGGAGAAAGAAGTTGACAGTCTTCATGAGGCCCAAAGCATCAGTAAGCCTCATTCCTACACATCAAATGTTAATTTGTTTGAGCTTAAAGTCCTCAACAGCTTCCCATTATCTTTAAGATTAAAAAAAACTATTTCTTAACATAGTCTATGAGGCACAGCTTGAGCCTCATCTTGCATATTCTGCTGCAACTCACTAGCTTTTCAGTTTGTGTCCTGCCCCCTTGGGCTTGGGACTGTTCCCTCTCTCTGGAACACTCTCTCCCCGTGCCCCCTTTATTTCCTCAACCCCTACTCATCCTTCAGAGCTCAGCTAAAACATCCCTTCCTTTAGGGAGACTCCTCCTCACGCCCTAGTCGGGAGCTGCACTGTCCAACGCTGCAGCCATTATATGTGGCTATTTAGTATCTGAAATGTGGCTAGTTGGAATTGAGATGTGCTCAAAGTGCAAAATACACACTGGATTTTTGAAAACTTGGTATGAAAATAAGAATGTAGAATATGGCATGGATAATTTTCAATACTGATTACATACTGAAATGATAATATTTTAGATATATTGGGTCAAATTTAATATTAAAATTAATTTCACCTTTCTTTCCACTTTTGCTATTATGACTACTGGAAATTTTTACATGACATATATGTCCCATATTTTAGCTCACATTATATTTCTGTGGGATAGTGCTAGTCTGGAACATATCACCCCAATGTATGCTTGGATAGAACTTTATGTTTCCTCTTCCTAAACTTTATTACATTTTATAATTAGGCACCCCCTCTGAAATATAAAGTCCATGAAGACAGAGACCATGTTTGTTTTGTTTCCTTCTATGTCCTTGGCTGCTAAGACAATCCTTGGCATATAATAGGAGCATAATAAATATGAGTTAAATGTATTGATAATATTTCTTTTTTGTTTGTTTTTTTGCAGTACTGGGGATTGAACCCAGGGGCATTCCACCTCCGAGCTACACCCCCAGCCCTATTTTTTTATTCTTTATTTTGAAACAGGGTCTCACTAAGTTGCGGAGGGCCTCACTAAGTAGCTGAGGCTGGCCGTGAACCTGGATCCTCCGGTCTCCGCCTCCCAAGTACTGGGATTACAAGTGTGCGCCACCACGCCCGGCTTGTATTGATAATATTTCTAATATGTGCCAGATACTTTTTTTGCAATATTTCCAAATCTGTGTATACATGTGAATGTGTGTGTGTGTGTGTGTGTGTGTGTGTGTGTGTGTGTGTGAATTACATATAAAATAGAGAATGGCAAAATAGTTCTGAATGAAGCTGACTGGGAGGTCTTTGAGTGGCCCCCTTTGTCCCTGTTAGCAAGCCTAGAAGCACCTGGGGAAATCCTAGCACCCTGCTAGACAGTATGAAAGCCACTGTATTGCCTTTTACACAGCTCAGCAAGGAATCAGAAGGTGGTAATATGACCAGTAGCCAGTATGTGGCAGACTCAAGTAGGTATCCACTGGACATCAAATCCCAGCTGAGCTCTCTCAGTGAGCTGAAGGACCTCACAGTGGAGAACAGAGGGCGCTCCTCTGGACACCCATTATCTACCTTCAGGACAGCCAGCTGGAGCCTTGCTGGCCTAGGGCAACTCTGCTGGAGCCTTGCTGGCCTAGGGCAACTCTGCTTACTGCCCTGAGACATGTGGAGATGAAGACATCTACTTCGAAAGAGTTGCTGGGGATTATAAATAAATAAATGTACATACAACACCTACTATAGTACTTGGCACATAGTAGGTACTTGAGAATTCTTTGCTATATCATCACTATCATCATCATTAAAAATAAGCAAGGAGTAAGCCTTGGCAATGGCCATCTAAATAGCAGACTTCATTTACTTGCTAAGTGGTTTCCTCACTGTAGTCATTAGTGATCTGTATCCATGATGTATACATTTTGTGTAAGTAAATACTTGCACACACACAGATGTACACGCTAAATATACATGCCATTGAACTCTACAATCTATTATTGTAATATGTGCAAGGAAGGAGCTGAGCTGAATGTATTTCCATAACGAGACTCCAGCACAGGGACATGTGATCCTCAAATACAGAACCAACGGTGTCACCTCACAAAAGCAGTTTCTATGCCACTGTCTCTATGAGCGGAACAAGGGGCATATGAACATTTGTTCCTAATTAACAACAACAAAAAAGTCTGTCTCATTTTTTCTTGCTAACCAATCCAAACCCCAGTTCCTGAGGTGCTACTTGTCATGTTTCATTTGAGAAAGGCATCATCGTGTCTCCATGGTGCCCAGGACAGACTCCGGGTCTCTGCATTGCATACAAGATGGCAGCTCCCATTCGCCATGCATTAACAAGGCAGCAGGCCAGGGAGACTGGGCTGTTCAAAGACTTGGTAACAACCCAGCGCCTGTCAAAGCATGGGCGAGTGGAGCTGAAAACCATAGCATTTCCGCTAAGAACTGTAGTAGCAGGAGAATTTGAGCACTGCAAGTCAGTGGCTCATGAATAGACTTCTCTGTGGACCTCAGCTCAAGATCTGGACTTGGAAACCAGGTGCGGTCCTAACTCTTTCACCTTCCACTAGTCCTACATCTCCAATGCAGAAGCCATAATTTGCAGCCTTTTCCCAAAGGTCCATGAACTCCAGGTCAGGAACTGTGGAAGCCAAGAGCACTCACAAGCTTCCAGGGTGTAACAGGCCAGCAGATGGTGCCCAGGGTCTGCCCCCTCCTTTGTGGCTAAACTCTGAAGGCACATGTGAGCTTTTGTGTGAGGCCTTTCCCTCTGTTCCTCCTCTCCTTTCTGCCCATTATCACATTTTACCCATGAAAAGATTCAGCCTGGAACAAAGCAAGGTGGCTGCAGGGGGTCTGCAAACTCTGTACATGGACAGAGTAAATGTTTTTGGTTTTGTGGGACATACTCTTTCTGCTGCAACTACTCATACTCTTTTTGCTGCCACTGTGCAAAAGCAGCCTTAGACAGTCGGTAAATGATGGGTGTGGCTGTGTGCTGATAAAACCGTATCTACAAAAGCAGGTGGTAGGTAGGATTCGGCCAACTCTGCTTTACACTGACAAAAGCAAAAACAAATTGGGATGGGATGTACCATAACAAAATATTCAAATTTTATCTCATAGAAAAATAAGTATCCTTTTGTAAATATCGTGTTACAAATATTTTTTTTTTATTCAAACACACTGTTTTAGTCAGCTTTTATGTCTCCGTGACCAAAATACACAACAGGAACAACCTAGAGGAAGAGAAGCTTATTTGGGCTCACAGTTTCTTTCCTTTTTCCATGGGTTATCAGACGTGCAGGTCAGAGAAATCAAGGAGTGAGCATTAATCTGGGCTTTGGGAAATGCGGACAAGGTGTCTTCTAGTCCTTGCAAGGTGAGATAAATGCCTGAGTCAGGTCCATGCTGGTGGGTGAACTGAAACCAAAAAGCATCATCTAATAGGGAAAAGAGGGTCCTGGGAGGGGGGCTCAGATGCCTACAGAGAAGTGAGAGAGTGGCGAGGACTTTGGCAAACAGAAAAGGGCCACCCAGCTACAGCCTACTGTGGCCACAAGTGGACTTGGACATGTTGGAGCCAGAACCCCAAAGGTGGTGGACATCTGGATTGACCATTTAAAACTGCGGCAAGCACATTCCAATTAAAACAGCAAACACTTGTGTGACACCAACAAAACACATCTATGGGTCAGACACCACCCACAGATGCCAGTTTGTAACATTAGAACTGAAAGTTTGTTCTTAACCTGGAGAAATTTCCCCAGGCAATGACACAAGGCTCTATTCTCTGTCCTGTCTTGTTCAACATTTTCTTTACAGGCTTGAATAAAGACACAGAAGTCATAATTATCACATAGACCGATATCACGATGTTGGGAGAGAAGCTGACAGGATCAAAATTTGGAGCGATTTTCACAGGCGAGATCACTAAGCCTGTGTTAAGATGAGACTTACATAATGTATGTGCCAGATGGTGAGCCTCAAGTTCTGCTCCTCTTCTGGTAGAATCTTCTATTCTCCTGACCTTCTTGAGGCAAAAAGGGGCTTTCCCAGGACCCCAAGGCCTTCCCCATTCCTCAAGGAATGCTGCTGTCCTCAGCCCGTGGCCTCTGCAACCACATCGCTACCTCCTGCAGGCTGTAGCAGATGCCTCCTATCTACACAAATGCAGCAAGCCAGGCCTTTGGAGTATTCCAGAGTCACCCCAGAACCAGGGGACTTGGTTGAGCCAGGTCCAGTTCCTAGATGGCCTTATCCCTCAGGAGAGCCCGCCTTCATCACTTTGGGCCACATAAGCCCTACCAGGGCGTGGATCCTGTCCAAAGCATTCCTCACCGTGGTCCCAGCACCTAGCAGGAAGCCTGGCCCAGATTCAGCATGCAATAAACAGACTAGATCAGGGTTATAATAAAAACACTCTTTTTAAACAACCAGAGAAATTTTAAATTGACTATAAATTAGATAAACTAAGAAATTACTGGTAACTTAAAGGTAACTTTAAGTGTGATAATGGCATTGCTACATAGAGTGTTTCTCTCACTTTCCTCTTTCATTTTTATAGAGAAGTGTAAACTAATTTAGGGGTGAGATGATATGATGTTTGGGATTTTCTTTCATATATTCTAGCCAAAAGTAATCAGAAAAGGATAAGATCAAACTCTACTGTGTTGTGTGTTTGGACCTTTTCACCATAAAAAAAAATTTTTTTTTTTGTAAGCCGTTAAGGCTGTAAGCTTGGTCTCCTACCAGCAAGAGGCTCTAACTAGGATTAGGTGCTCCAGCCACAGCCTGTTGCACTGCACAGGGGGCCCTCTGGCCCACCTTAGTCTCCCCTCATGTTTGGTTCCCCAAGAGGATGGAAGGAGATTCCCACCTTGTGATGACAAAGGACACAGTGAAATTCTCCTTGCACAATGAACTTTCCCCACCACCAACCTCCGGCCAGGCACTGAAGTAGCCTGTCCTGGGGTTGAAGTGAGCAGTTCAGCTGTCAAAAATCATCCAAAATTTGGAAATAAGGTAAAAGGGTATGTGGCACATCCTATCTATACCATAGAAGGGTAAAGGGCACCCAAGGAATATCTAGGAGATCATGTTCATTTCAACTTACAACTTACTGTTAAAGTCCCAGATTTAGTAAAATTACTTGGTAATGTGTTGACTATATCCACTAGAGATACAATTACTTAGTGATGTGTTGGCTATATCCACTAGAGATACAATAATATCTATCCAATAAACCCCAAAGTTTATATCTATGGGCCTATTGGCCATTAATGCATCTTGGATCTAATCTAGCCATCTTCTTCTTTTAGTGTTGCTTCTAAAAATCTAGCTTCTTGAATGCTCTTTGAGCCAGTTCTAACACCTTCCTGGTTCCCTCACTAACTAATAAGTAGAGTAAAATCTTTGACATATGTTCATCATATATTGGTATGAGAATGGTGTTTTTTTGTTTGTTTGTTTGTTTGTTTTTGTTTGGTTTTTTTTGCGGAACTGGGGATTGGATGCGGGGGCATTCTACCTCCGCGCTACGCCCCCGGCCCTATTTTTTATACTTTATTTTGAAACTGGGTCTCACGAAGTTGCGGAGGGCCTCACTAAGGAAAGAGAGAGACAGAGAGAGAGAGAGAGAGAGAGAGAGAGGGAGAGACAGAGACAGAGACACAGAGAGAACTGAGGCTGGCCGCGAACCCCGATCCTCCGGTCTCCGCCTCCCAAAGTACTGGGATTACAAGCATGCGCCACCACGCCCAGCCGAGAATGGTGTTTTTTAACCTTTTGAAAATTATACTTTGTCAGCTCTCTGGGAATTATCTCCTATAAGTTTGTTGACAAGGGAACTCTGGAGGTAGCCCATTTCCACTTTGGATAGTTCCAATTCTTTTTTTTTTTTTTTTTTTTTGTGGTACCGGGGATTGAACACAGGGGCGTTCTACCTCCGTGCTACACCCCTGGCCCTATTTTTTATACTTTATTTTGAAACTGGGTCTCACGAAGTTGCAGAGGGCCTCACTAAGTAGAGAGAGAGAGAGAGAGAGAGAGAGAGAGAGCTGAGGCTGGCCGCGAACCCAGATCCTCCGGTCTCCGCCTCCCAAAGTACTGGGATTACAAGCGTGTGCCACCACGCCCAGCCCAATTCTTTAAAAGAAAATGCTCCTTTTATTTAGCTAGAGTCTATCTCTATACAGCTTTCTCCCTTTGCTAATGCAGTGAAAACAGCAAGAGCCCTGGAGTCAGACAAACCTGGGCTAGAATCCTAGTTTCTCCACTAATTATCTGCATGACCTTGGGGAAGGTGTTTGATCTCCAGGTCCTCCTCTGCCTTATCTTCCAGTTGTGAGAATTAAATGAGATAATCCGTGTAAAGCACTTAGCACAGTGCCTGATATATAGTATGCCAGTTTATCTTCTTCTCAATCATTTTCTCATTCATTCACTTACTCAATAAGCACTGAAGCCCTGGTGGTGAATGCTAGAGATGAGAATATGCGTGACAAATAGCTCCTGTTCCTAGGATGCATGCAAATTAGTACGGAAGAAAGAAATGTATAAAAAGAAATTCTAACACAGCATGATAAGTACAACAATAGAACCATGTACAATGCACAGAGGAGAAAGTGATTAGCTCTGAGCAGAAGCAGAGGTGATTGCCAAAGTAGGTTTCCAAGAGAAGGGGCAGCACCCAATGTGTTTTAAACATAAATAAGAGTTTCCTAGCTGGTGTGGTGGCACATGCCCATAATACCAGTACTTGAGAAGCTGAGACAGGAGGATCACAGGTTAGAGGCCAACCTTAGCAATTTAGTGAGGCCCTCAGCAACTTAGTGAGATTCTATTTACAAATAAAAAGTAAAATAGAGCTGGGGGTGCAGCTCAGAAGTAGGATGTCCCTGAATTCAATTCCCAGTATCTATCATCTTTATCTCTCTCTCTCTCTCTCTCTCTCTCTCTCTCTCTCTCTCTCTCTCTCTCACACACACACACACACACACACACACACACACACACACACACACACACACACACACACACACACACGAGTTTCCCTGGCACTCAAGGAGGAAGAAAAATTATAGACTGGAAAAATAAAATAGGCTTGATGGAATATAAAGAGCAAATGAGAGGCAGGGAGAGGAATTTGATGGGTAGTGATGGGAGAGGGTATTGGTAAGTATTATAGTTAGATATAAAATGTCCCCTAGAGAGCTCCAGGGTTGATGTAGTTAAGTCATAAGAGTTGTAATCTCAGCAGTGGATAAATCTATTGTAATGGATTTATCTGAGTGATAGCCTGAGCTGGAAGGGTATGGCTGGAGAAGGTGGGTCCCTGGGGCTGCAGCCTTGGGGATTATATATGGTTCCTCCTCCCCTCACTCACTCTCTCTTGCTTCAAGCCTCCATGATGTGAGGAGCACAGCCCATGTGCTCTCCCTCTCTCCACTTCCTGCCGCCATGCCCTGAGATCCATGGTCTTCAGCCTCACATGGACTAAACCTAAAAACTGTGAGCAAATAAACCTTCCTTCCTCTAAGTTATGTGGTCAAGTCTTTTAGACTATAGCTGTGAAAATGCTGATGAATACAGAAATTGGTAAATAAAAAAAGTTTGACTTTTTCCTTAAAAAAATGGAGAGCTTTTGAAAGATTTTACACAGGGAGGTAACATCAGATGTGTGTTTGTGAAAGGGTCTTGGTGATATTATCAATGAGATAGGAAGCAAGACTAAGAATGGAAGACATTGTTGACAGTCCAGTCTAACTAATGGTAGAACAGAGGCAACACTTGGACATGGAGGGATGGAAGAGGAAAAATATTTAGGAAATAGAATCACCTAGATTTTTCAAACTACACATTAATGTTGGTTACCACCTCACCCAACCTTCCTTTGTAAGGGAGACTGCCCCTTACAAATCCCTGTTTAAAGAAGAGGCCCTAATGCTGGCCCCTGGACAAGGATTGGCAACTAATTAGACCAGAGTGGTCACTTGAACCAAGATCAGCCCAACCATAGGATGGACAGTGGCCAAAGAAGTAGCACAGTGTGAAAAAGCTCTGTCTAATAGAATTGATGGGAACACTAAGACGGTGCTTTCCCTCCTGAATTTTAGTAGGAAAATGCAAAGAGAATCCGTCAGCTGGGAACAGGAAAAGAAACAAGAATGGCTTGCAAAAAGAAGCACAGATGCTATGGAAAAGAGATCAGTGCCAGAGGCAACAACAGCCATGTCCACGGGAGAGCCAGGCACCCCAGAGCAAAGCTGCTGTTAAAGCCTTACAGTCATCAGCATCAGGCACATAAACTCATCTCAGTCCTTCTAGGTTTCTTCCAGCCAACTCCCTTAACCCTCTTTGGCTGGTTGGTTGGTTGGTTGGTTGGTTGGTTGGTTGGTTTGTTTGTTTTGTGGTAGTAGGGATTGAACCCAGGAGCATTCTACTTCCAAGCTACACCCCCAGCCCTCTTTTATTTTTTATTTTGAAACAGGGTCTTGCTAGATTGCTGAGGGTCTCACTACATTGCTGAGGCTTTTCTCAAACCTGTGATCCCTCTGTCTCAGCCTCCTAAGTACTGGGATTACAAGCATGTGCCTCTGTGCCCGGCATGTTAACCTTCTTTGTAAATGGACAGATGTTAGGCAAAGAGATTCAGCTATGCAAATATTTTGAATGCAGGTCTCACCTTCTCCAAGTCTTCCCTTCTCCAAGCTAATGAATATCCCATCTTTTAATTCTTCCTCGATGACCATGGCTTGCCTTCTCTCCCCACCCTGATTTTTCCCCATTGCACAAGCCCTTGGCTGATCTTGTTTCATGGCCCCAGTCTCCAAAATGAGAGCACTGACTTCATTCCCAATTCCTGACTCCACCTGCCCGCTTGGAGCTGAGCAACTCCCCTGCCCCTCCCACCCAACCCCTAAACTGCTCTGACCCTCAGCAGATCAAAAGAAAAGAGAAGTGGCAAGTCAAGACAGAAACCTCTTGGGAGGTCCACCTGATCACAGAGAAAGCAAGACAAGGAGGACCTTATTGCTTGCTGGAATGAACAACCCTGCATCCAATCTTCCATTCAGGACTAGCGTTTCACCAGGTCCCTGGCTCATAAGGTCTGAAACAGATGAAGGCTCTGCAGGAATCTGGTACCCACATGTTCCACTAATGGTCAGGCAGATCTCAAAGGCTGACTAATGTGAGAATTTAAACTCCATGATGATCGAGATGTGTCTTATTCATCACTAAATCCTCAGTGCCTAAAACAATGTCTGGCATGGGCCGGGAACTTGGCAAATATTTATAGAGTGAACAAATGTACAGATTCACAACAAGTCTGCAGAGAAGTCTCTGATGATATGCCAGAATTCTCTGTCTTCAGCCCGCCATGATTAATAATTAAATGGAAACATAAAGAGATTTCTGAAAAAAAATGGTTAAAATAAAAATTGAGCTATGAAGAATTCAGAATTCATTGATGAATCCTCTCAAGATTAAAAATATCTGAGAAGGCAGAGCAGTAATCGATACTATTAAGAGATATTTTAACAGACTAGTCATACTAGTTGAGAGGCCTGAGTTGGCAGCAGTACTCTTAGAAAAGAATCACAGGTCTCAATTGATCATAAGTTCGGTAGGAAATTGAGATTTGAAAAAGCTGCTGAGAAAGTAACTGGTTCTGAGGTATAGAATCCAGAATCCAGAAAGGAGAGAAGCGATAGTTCCAGCACAAAATGTGCTGCCTAGACTACCTCCAGAGTAATTTGCTTGATACTTGAAACGGGCTTAAAGCAGTACAACAGATGGAGGGAGATCAAACCACGTGAGAAACAGTCAAAGGAACCGGAACTGCTCAGCCTAAAGAAGGCTCAGAGGGGCCAGGCGTGGTGGCACATACTTGAAATCCCAATACTTGGGAGGCTGAGACAGGAGGATCAAAGGTTGGAGGACAGCCTCAGCAAATAGACTCTCATCAACCTAGTGAGACCCTGTTTCAAAAATAACAATAAAATAGGGCTGGGGGTGTAGCTCAGAGGTAGAGTGCCCTTGGGTTCAACCTCCAGTGCCACACACAAAAAAAGAAGTCTCGGAGGATGTATTAGTTGGCTTGGGTGGCAATGACTATGTACCACAAACTGGGCAGCTTAAAACAACAGAAATTTACCCTCTCACAGTCCTGGAGGTCAGAACTCCAAAGTCAAGCTGTCCACAGGGCCGTGCTCTCTCCCAGGGCTCTGGGGAGCTCCTCCCTTGCCTGCTCCTGCTCCTGGTGGCCACCCATATTCCTGGGATGGTGGCAGCATCACTGTAAACCCTGCTTCTGTCCTCACATGGCTTCTTCCTGGTGTCTGTGTATCTTCTTAGAAGGCCACCAGGAAAATTTGATGAGGGTCCACTCTACTCCAGTGTGGCCTCACCTTAATGTGTATCTACAAAGACTCTATTTCCAAATAAGGCCACATTCTAAGGTACTGGGGGCTAGGACTTCAATGTACCTTTGTGGATGACACAATTCAACTCATAACAGAGCAAGACAATCATCTCCACATGTTCATTGCATTTGTGTGTATAAGATTTGGTCTGTATGACCCAAAGGGCAGAACCAAGAACAGGAATTGGGGGGGAGGGTTATGGGGTACAAATTGTAACTACTTACAAAGAACTTTCTAAGCATGAAAGCTGCCTCCGTGTGGCTCCCACCCTTGAGCTGTCCAGGTGGAGGCAAGCTGACCCACAAGATGACACCTGGGGACCATCTTTACTAAGAAGGGGATGGGGCTGCATGGCCTCATCTCACTCTCAGTCGACATGAGTCTCTGGTTCTCTGGCAGGAGGGAGCCCTTTGTGACCAAGCAGAGATGTAAGTGGCTGTTTCCAAGAGCCAATGTAAGCAGATGAGCTCCACGATAATGCAGGCTGCTTGTGAGAAATAGAGCGTGAATTGCAGGCCCGAGAAATGAATATAAATTCAGCAGCTGTTTTAATTTTTAATTGAAAAAGAAAAGCCCATCCCGGCCAGAAAGAATAAGGGAAGAGTGTACTTTGCACAGCACCGTGGAATGTATTTGTTAGCGCTGCAGAGACAAATGGCATGGTCCTGTTGCTTCTGCCATCCACACGATTGGAATGGGAAAGATTTCTACAGGGACTGCCACTGCCGCCTGCCTCCGTGGATAATGAAGGTCACGGTTTATGGACACAAACTATTCTGCTCCAGACGCAGCCTCATTGGTATGCAGGGGTGGAAACCCAGCATCGGCCAGTACACTGATCAGATTTGGGAACATAGCAATAATGTATCCACTCTCCCTCCCATTTTTCTGGACAGTTTTGAACTCAAATGGAGCAGGTGGGAGATAAAAAGGGGTCAGAAGAAGAGCACTGGCAATTGTTAGGCACCTACTGTGTGCTGGACATTTGACTCATTGAATTATGTAGGCTTTGAATTGCATGTCAGATGGGGTCAGTATAGCAGCTTGCGTGTGCACATGCCAGCCTGTTGTGATTTAGATGGAAAATGGAGAGAGAGGGAAGGTGCTTAGAAGATAGAAAGAGTAGGGATCAAAGGTGTATGATAAGGGTTAAGGTTCAGGAACAGACTGAATTAGGCAGCTTCTTCAGAAGCCAGGTAGGGAAGTCCCTGCCTCCAGCAGGTGTATCCAATCTGGACAGGACCCAAGGGTCAGTTCAGACCAGAGACACAAGAAGCCTGGAATCAAGGCCAGAGATGGGAGAAAGTTGCAGGATCTGAGCACATGGAAATTCCTGTTAGTCCTGAAAGCCTTGCAAGCCAGGTGGACTCAATTGTATATTAAGGCATTGTTATAGTTAGATATAAAATGTCCCCTAAAGAGCTCATTTATTAATATTAAGGATTGATATAATTGAGTCATGAGAGTTGTAATCCCAAAAGTGGACACATCCATTGTAATGGATTTACCTGGGTGGTACCTGGTAGGCCAGTAGGGTGTGGCTAAAGGAGGTGGTCCCTGGGGGCGCAGCCTTGGAGATTATATATATGGTCCCTCCTCCCTTGGCTCACTCTCTTGCTTCTGGCCTCCATGATATAAAGAACACAGCCCCTGCACTCTCCCTCTGCCTTCTGCCGCCATGCCCGGAGATCCATGGTCCCCAGCCTCATATGAAGTGAACCTGAAACCGTAAGAAAATAAATCTTCTTCCCTGTAAGTCACATGGTCAATCTTTAGATTATAGCTGCAAGAATGCTGATGGGTACAGGCATCTATGAAATTTTTGCCCACTTTACCTTTATTAATTTGCTTGATTTGCTCTGGAACCTCAGTAAAAGCATCCCCTTTGAGGCTCTAGATCAATGGCTGTCAGCCAGCAGGATGCAGATGGATCACTGGGGAGATTGTGCATAGAGCAGATTCCCAAGCCCCACCCTCAGATGGAGCCAGATGCAGTGAGTTAAGGATGAGGTTTGATTCACCAAGCACCTCAGGTGAACAGAGGATCATGCTTCACGGAACACTACTTCAGGTCATCTATAGCTTTGCCAGAAGAGAGCATGTGTCTATATCCAGTGTCCTTAATGGCCACAGTGCTGACACCATACTGTGGAAGCCAAGGGACCCCAGGGGCTGCCCCTCAGCTGTCCAGCTCTCAGAAGTTTTAGAGACACTCTTGGTTGTGCCTAAAATCTCAGCACAGCTGCTTTCTTCCTTAGGAAAAAGAAATGTTCAGCTACTAACATAAATTAGACCATGATCAACCAAAGCCTTTCCCATAAAAAGGAAACAATAAAAACTAATTTTTGTGGAATGCTGTCATGGGTGTCTGGCACTGCAGTGGGTACTGCTGTGGGGTTCATGGAATGAGTCTTAGTTGATGCCTACACCAACCCTGTGAGATACCATTTTTTGTTTGATGGATGAGGAAATGAGGTTTAGAGAGATTAAGCAAATTACCCAAGGTCACTCAACTTTGATAGTAGACTCTAGATATAATCTAAGGTCTATCTGTCTCTAAAATCTAACTTTTGCCCACCAGCTCCTTGCAAAAAGGAAGGGGAACCCTACTAAGAAGAACAGGCCTGGGTAGGTCTCCAATGGAGGGTGGAAGATGACATCTAGGAAGGACATGGGCCTTGAGGTAGAGGATCATGGCAAGGACATAAAACATCCAAAGACAATTTGAACTTCTGATCTGGTTCTCAAAACAAAGTATTCATAAGTCTAAGTGAACATTGACCTTTTTCAACAAAGAAGTGAGGACAGAAAACATTTCTCCCTGGAAGGCTAGAACTTCATTTAGGAGAGGAAGATCTGGGGGTGAACAGCTGGTTATACCTGGGATTGATTGCAAGGGGTGGGTCAAGTCTTGGTATGCCTGCCATTGGCTCTCGGCTAAGCATGAAATGTGCCCCATCAGAATGGAAAGGAGGTTTGCACAGGGACTGAGCAAGGGATGTTCAGCCAAATGGAGTTGGGGCAGGGAAGGGGCACAGGTAAGCCAGAAGATACTATAACCACAGGGATTATTGAAAGAGTCTAGTGGGAACCCGGACTCCATGTGACAGCTCTCAGAGCAGCCAGTAAGAAACAGGACTTAACCTCTTCTGGGAGTATGCTTGTGGCAGCATCCATGGCTTCAGGTCATCTCTGCTGAATGTCTCACCATTCTCCTACCCTCTACCTAGCTCAAACTGAGCCCACCTGCCTGGCCCCCAAGTCAGTTTCTACTTCTGACTTCACTGATATTGGCAGAAGCAGCAATGTTCTTGGCGGTTTCCCAGATGCTAGACAACCTCTTTGGATCCTCTTTTTCCCACACTCAGCCACTTAACAAATCCTACCCATGGCTTCTGTATAATATCTCCTCACCTTTTCACTCTTGATGCCACAGTCCAGGCCAGAGTCCAATTCCCATATCCCTCACTATAGCACCTCCACAGTTTGCTGTTCAAAGCTTCAAATGACTTAATCCCATGCTACCTCATAAACCAACTTCCTGCTCCTCCATTGTTCAGTCCTGTCAAAGTGGCCTGCTGTAAGCCATTGCTTTGCTCATGCCATTTCCCCACCTGTGTATTCATTCACCCCCTCCCCACCCAATCATTCCACCGACATGAATGAGTGCCTGCTATATGCTAGGCACTCTTCTAGGCACTGGGGATCCACAGATGATCAGAATAAAGTCCGGCTCTGGAAACATACATTCTCCTGGGGGAGATGGAAAGTAAAACAAGTGGAAAGGATAAAGATGGCACCGTGTGTGTGTGTGTCTGTTTTAGACAGAATGGCCAGGAAAGACTTCTCCAGGGAGGGGACTTTATATCAGAGACATGAGTGAACTGAGAGTTATATCAATTGTGAGAAAACTTTCAAAGCCCTGCCCTTCATAAAAAATCAACATAAGATCTATATAAATCTTCCCCACTCCTATATCTCTGGACTTACTGCCTGTGAGATTCACATGTCCCTAACACATATTGCCTTCAACTGCTTTTTACCATTCATACCTAACCAGATGACACATTTTTGAGGGGAGGAGCTTGATACAACTTTGTAAAATTCACAGGTTCCTGGGGCGCTATTGCGTACAAGATCTCCCAGCAAAGGCAAAGGAAGGAAGAAGTCATTTCACTGTGCTTCCAACGTGTGAGACCGCAAGAAAAGACTTCTTCCTTGTGATTGGAGGAAGACTGTTTTGCAAGTGTCATGCATTCCATGTTGGAGATATTCCTAGCTGGAGGTAACTGAGGGCATCTCTCTGTTGGATTTGAATCCACAAGCAAATGATGAACCCCTTACAACAGAGACAGAAAAATGCCACTAACAGCTCTAAGATGGAAACAGATTCATGTCAGCTCTCTTGAAATCACTGAGGTGATGCTACAGAGAAAACACTGTCCCAAAGATGTTTTTTACTGTAGGATAATTCCAGGATAAATTAGTAAGAAATGTTCTCAAGAGAAGTAAAGGGTAAAGATTGATAAAGAAGGAGACTAAAATGTGTCTAGACTTTATTAAATTAAGGCTCATTTTAAAGTATTCAGTGTTACTATTTAAAAGTGTAAAAAATATCTTTTTACTTTAATGCATTTATCTGCTTCAATAAAGAGCGATATCATTGCCTATCAGTCAGCACCTGCTGACTGAGCACTGTACATCCTCCACTGTGGGGGTACAGAGGTGACCAAGTAGATGTGGTCCCTGTCCCCAAGGGACTTACAGTCTAGCAGGGAAAACAGCTAGTAAATAAATTACTATCAATAATTAGATGATTACAAGCAAGTAAAGTACTGCCATGGGAGGCTACCTGCATGGATAGGAGGGAAGGGGAGGTTCAGAACAAATTCCCTGAGGATGTGTCTGTTCATCTGATATGAAAGTTGGCTACTAGTTAGATGGTGATGGAAGGTGCTATAATTTGGATCTTGAATGTCCCTCAAAGGCCCATGTGTTAAGGCTTGGTTCTCAGGGTGACACTATTGGGAGGTGGTAGAATCTGGGGAGGTGGAGCCTAGTGAGAGGTCCTTAGGTCATTGGAGGCATGCCCTCAATGGGGACTGTGGGACCCTGGCTTCATCCTCTTTCTCTCTTTGCTCCTGGCCATGAGGTGAGTGGGTTTGTTCCGTTCACATACTGGTGTCCTGCCTTGCTGCAAAAAATGGGGATTGGATTGGGACTTCCAAAACTGTTAGCCTTTTTTCTCTTTGTAAGTTAATTATCTCATGTATTTCATTATAGTAATAGAAAGCTATACATAGAAGGTAACACAAAACAATGTTCCAGGCAGAGGACACTGCATGTAAACAAGTTTGTCAGTGAGTAAGAACAGAGCTCTTAAAAGAATAGTAAGTTCAGGAGGGCTGGAGTGAAAGAGGGTCATGATGAGGATGGGAGGTAGCAAGAGGCAAACCCTGGCTGGGTTTTGCAGCATGGGGAGGATTCTACCTTACCAGAAGAGCCACGAAAAGCAATTTTATTTTTGGATCTCAGGGATGCAAAGTAACCTCTGAGAAGCAGAATCAGGTAAGCCCTCTCTTCAAGCAGGAAAAACACAAGATGAGAAATGAATGACCTTTTAAGAAGGGAGTCAGCTCTAATTAAAGGGAAACTGAAGAAAATTACTTGCATAGAAAAGTACATTTGTTTGTTCAGGCATTATACTGTAAATTGTTTTTCTTGGCTGATAAGAGGAGCTGGAGGATAAAGATTATTTATAACCCAGGTAGCTATTTGCTTACAAATCAGATTGAGGTAAAGTCCTCAGTAAAACTAAACCAGATTATGCTCCTCTTAAGTGACAAATTTCTCAGCTACCATTCTACAGCAAGAGATAAGGGCTGTCTTCCTGTCAAATTGTTTTGACAGGCCTGTTTTTACCCATCTGAAATGTAAACCTTTAATGTTTGTATGCGAACATCAAGAATTGTAAAACATGTTTTAGGTACTCGCAGGAAGTCATGAAACACAACTCATGTAAAAAACTGTCATCACTGGAAATTTGTAATTATTAGTAACTTCAGATGTAACTAAACATAAAGTAGATTAAATTTTTTTCTTCTCCTTTTCCTTGCCTATACCCCATAGCTGACCAACAATATAAAACCCTAATTACTGATTTGGAGAGTTGCAAACAACAGCTGCCAGTCTTTCCTTTGAAACTGTTAAAATAAAAATAGGAGATTTGTTGACGCCTCACTTGCTCTGGCTAACCCCGCTGTGGCCGACCCAGCTACTCCCCTCCGGACTAGTCCACTTCAGCTTCTTCACACTCCGGTGTGTGTCACTGCCCCTGCCAATGTCATCGTCCCTTCTCACTCTCAGCTCCAGAACCTGGCATTTTATACCACATGACCAACAAAATACTGCTATTTATTGGCAAGGAACCCGTAGTGCAAACTGAGATCTTTGGAGTGAAGACTAAAACTCTTGAAAGTTGCAACTCTAAAACCCAATTGGCCACCATTTACTGATTTCCTCCTTTATGTGGGACAACACCCAAGGAAGAAGCAGGCAGACTGAGAGTGCATAGTCACATGGCATGCCCCACAAAGCAGAATGACACTCACTGGCCCACTGTTAAGGGAGCATGTGCTTTGTGCTGCCCCTGAGGGCTGAGGTGAGAGCGCCAGTGAGCCTCCCATATCCTCCCCCCAGAGCTACCCTGCCCGCGCTCCATTCCCCATCGTAGACACATACAGTGACACAGGCTGCAGCCACATTTGTGGCCAGAGTGAGGCTGCCTGGCTCACATGGGAAATTGGATCTGAGTGTGTTCTCCTTGGCCTCAACTAATGCCAAGCAAATGGCAACAGACAGCTTGGGAATGGGATGATCCTGGAAACATTTCTTGGTCAGTCTGGTTGTATTAGTAATATAAATGCCCAAATCATTAAGGCACTATTAAGATAATAATATGTTTTCACCTCTTCAAAGTGTTTCCCTCTGAGAAATGGAAAGACAGAAAAACAAACTTTGACTCATCAATAGGCAGAGGTGGCGGGGAAGACAAATACTCTCCATGCTGCAGCTGGAAGGAGCCAAAGTGAGTGACCTCCAGGCTACTTCTGAGAGTGCAGTCCATTCAGGCATTGCACCAAAGCTGCATACATAAACCACGCATCAAGATGGCACCTTGGGACTCTTCTGTTCTGTCTGATCTGGTGAGATGATCACATTAGATCTTTCAAGCCAAGAACTTCCAACTTTAGTTCTTCAAGAGTCTATATGGATTCCATGAGTTCAGAACTTGTCCCCTAAACACAACCTCCTGGACTCCATCAGTTAGTGCTGCCTTTATCATTCCAAACCACCACTGTGCAGGGCAGCTGCTCCTCTCAGACTGTCCTAATTAGCAGCGTGGCATTCATTAACAGCTGCTGTGTGTTCAAATGTTCTCCCCCGCATGGAGCAGGGCCTACAAAGCCTCCCAAAAATACATTCTCCTGCTAAAGTGGTGCACGCCATGGCAGCAGATGTTTGCTGACGACTTTCCTGACAATTTTCTCTGCCCGGATCTAAGATTTTGATTCCCCCAGAGGTGGTCAGGACAGGGTAGAGCACCCAAGAGGCCACTCCACCATCATGAATACTTGAGGTGCTTAGCTGAGCTCCTGGCTCTTAATAGGCATTCAATTAATATTAGCTGTCAACAGAGCTGATATTCAGCTAATTCACACCAAGGAAGACAGAGTAGTTGTCAAAATACAGAGTAGCTCTCATACCGGATAGCAAACAGCTACTTCCTAGAGCCCCCATCTGCCCAATGTCTACCACTACCACTATCATTGCCGTCACAATGCTGGGACGATCCTCTTCCTTGGGACCCTCCAGAACCTCTTCACAGGCCAGTATCCATTCTGATGGGTCAGCATCATAGATACCTGTCATTAACTTCAATATCATGCCTATCATAATCATCATTTAGGGACTCATATTCTCATAAGCGCTTATACCCAGAACTCTGCCCCCTACACATGTTCTCCCCTACCTCTCTAATGTCTCCTTCTCATTCTCCACAGTAGGTTTCTGTCCTCTTCCAATCCTTTAACTGATTATCTTTTCTGACTCAACACAATCCCTGAGCATCTCATCCACAGCCATGACTTCACCGATACTGTGTGAGCATTTGTCAACCCAGCCATGCTGGAACTGAACTATGTTTCCCACAGAGTGCTGGGTTAGGCATTTTGTATGAGATTAGGAGAGACCGAAGTGAAGGTAGGATTGTTTTTGTTTCACTCTCAGAAGCTGCTGCTGGGCAGCAGGTGCTGTTGCCACATATCTGTCGGCCCACCTCCCCCACGTGAGGCAACAGCCAAGCGGCAGCTTCTCCAGCTCCTAGACTTTGCCCTCTAGCATGGCTCACTCCTGGGCCAGGTGCATATTAGCTCTGTGATGAAGGGAGCCAGCTTCTCTTGCGATCACAGCTTTAAGTTGGTAAGAGATGAGCACAGGTTGTACTCCAACATTGAGGGTCCCAGCTCTTCTTCCCAGTTCTGTTTTGCTTCCCTACATCACGTTTATCTTCCTTTCCTGACTTCCTGCCCTGAAGACACAAAAGTAAGAGCTGTACATAAATGGCTGACCCCATCCCCATGTTGCATAAGATCAAATCCCTATAGTCAATCTATGTCTATATCTAAATCCGTAGATAGGTACATAGGTAGATATGTGTGATAGTGCTATAGTTTACATCTTAAGTGTTCCTCAGAGTCCCATGAGTTAAGACTAGGGTGTGGAGCGTTTAGAATGTGGAAGAGACTTTCCAAGGTGGGCGTAGTGGGAAGTCTTAGGTTATTGGAGGCATGCCCTTGAAGAGGATTATGGGATTCTAGTCTCTTCCTCCTCTCTTTTGCTTTCTAGCCGTGGGCAGTTTTGCTCCACCACACACCTCCTCTCTGTTGTGCAGCAACAAGCTCAAAGCAACAGGGCCAACTGATCATGGATTGAAACCTCTAAAAGCATGAGCCACAATAAATCTTTTCTCTTTATAAGTTCATTCTCTCAGGTATTAAAGTAGTGGAAAGATGACTAACACAGATAGGTATATAGAAGATAAATGATGATGATGATGATGATGATGATGATGATGATGATGAAGGATAGATAGATAATAGATAGATAGATAGATAGATAGATAGATAGATAATGGTTCTGTTTCTCTGGTTGAACTCCGCTGACAACATTTACCCAATTGCTTAAGCCATAAATCTAGTATCAGCTCAATTTCCCTCCCTCCATCACTCCAACATCTAAGCATCCACCCAAAGAGCCTTTTAACCTCCCGACCAGCTTTATTACTCAAGTACTTGTATCTTCCTGTTTTGTTCTGTCTTATGTGGGATCTGACAATTGAACCATTTCTGATAGAAACAGCAACTGGAAAATCATGGTAGAAAAAAGCAGAAGGGATCCATGCGGGGTTGCTACTTAAGGGTTCAACAAAGAATGTTGACTAAGTAGGACAGCTTCCTTTAGAGCCCTTCACATCTGGGCAAATGTGAGACAACAGGATGTGATCCTCTGGAGGGGGACGGCCATGGAAAGGCGGCCACGTCTGCAGATCAGACTTGTTGAGTGGAGCACTTGCTATTATCAGAAACCAGCACTGCCCTCACTGCCCTTGGCAGCAGCATCATTACTAAGAACAACTTTTACAGAAATGTGTCTATTTATTTATCAGGAAGGCAACAGTAGTTGCTAGGCAAACTCATAATGCAAACAGGAGACATGTTAGCTTACTTCAGAGCAAGGAGTTTAAGTACTGGCCTTTGCATTCACATAATAAATATGTTCATTACACATTTTTTCTATAGATCTTAACACATCCGCTCTCTTCCCTTTTACCATTTTTCCTGTGAGTGCTCGATTATAATTACAAATCACATTCCCTCACTGATGTTCTTCTTTTCCAGCCTGTCATTTATTATCTATTAATTCACATAACATTTATTAAGTGCCTGTTGTTTGCCGGTGCTGGGAATATAATGGCTTGTTAGTATAGGATTTCATTTGTGGAATTTCCATTCTCATGAAGGAAGATCATCTATCAAGAAGTAATCCAATAAATAACAATTGTGTTTAGGGATAAATGTACCAAAATACACACACACACACACACACTTGGGTAAGAAGTACTAAGTGTGAAAGCATGCTCAGGGAACCCTCTTGCAGGAGGTGACAACTAAACAGAGACATGAACAGTAGGAAGGGACCAGCCATGTGACTATCTGAGCAAGAAAGAGCTTCCTAGGCAGAGGGACAGCAAGGTTAATGGCCCTGAGGTAGGAAGGGTCCTGTCACACATTTATGCTATTAATGAGAGAGAGAGAGAGAGAGAGAGAACTAAATATGAATATTTCTTCTTTCAGTTTCTGGAACACTCCAAGCTCTTTCTGCCTAAAGGCCTTTGTCCATTCTGTTCCTTTCCCTGGGCCACTCTTGTCCCTGTTCTCACCTGAATGGTTCCTTGTTATTCAGGTCCCAATCCTAGGCATCACTTCTTCGGAGAAGCGTTCCCTGACTATCCAACCTAATGTAGTTTCTGCCTTGTTATTCTCTTCGATAACGCCTGCTTTTACCTTCACAGAGTCTAACTGTTGTGTGTGTAGAAAGTACTTAGAATATAGAACATGTAGAAAGTACTCAGAATAATACAAGTGGATCAGGGTGGTCACCCAGAGAGCCTCCAAAGCAAGGAAGCTGAGACCTGGAAGCGAGGGGGGGGGTGGAAGACAAAGGAAAGAAAGGATTGAGAAAAGTAAGGATTTAAAGAAGGACAAAAGGAGGAAGGGAGATCTGCTAAGGGAAGCCAAGCAGAGGGCTTGGGGCAGGGGAAGTAGCAGAGGCCAGGCCAGGCAGGACAGTGGAGAGCATGGTCGGAGAAAGTCTCAGACCAAGACCACAGCTGCACTGCAGGCTGCACCCGCGAAGGCTTCAGCGCTCCTCAGAGGGACAGAACATGCCTGGCCCGAGAGGCAAGACCCGAGGAACCTGCTCGGGTCACCTGCTACCTACCTCGAATCTTTCTCTGCCAGGACACTCCTAACAACAGACAGAGCACTCGCTCTCAGCATCAGTTATGCATCAGCCCCACACAGTGGCTCTTTTCTTCTCTATCTACTCAAAGCCGTCGTAGTACCTGAGCCACTCTTGATGGGATAGTGGCAAAGCACCCACCCTCTCGAGCCGCCCCGCGACAAGTTCCAGTTAGGCAAGTTCCCTTTGGCAGTTTATTGCCCACTATGGCACTCAGAACACCAGATGTGGCTGAAGCCCCACGCACTGAGACAACCAAACATCTGTAATTGTGACAGTGTGACCTTCTCGAGGCCCCTGAATCTGACAAACCCACCAGCTGGGTGAAGGTCTGGGATAGCTCAGAGCGCTGCCTGCTTTGACAGGAGATAGGATGGCAGATGCTCTTGTGTTTTATTGTGAGACAAATGGATGCGATGTGGGAGGAGAGGAAAATAGAACCTGGGAAAGGGCACCCGAGTCTTTCTGGGCGGCCCTGACAGGTGGGGCCGCGCATAACCAGATAACACAGGTTCCAATCTCAAGGCCGGCTGCTGAGGCGTGACTTCTGTCTTAACAGGAAAAGAAGAAATTCTCCTTGAAATGAGAACTACAAGGCAGACAAATGTACGGGAGGAGAGCCTGGAGATCAAATGCCCCATGGGGCTCTTTGGGGAGCCAGGAAGTTCATTTGGAAATACCACCGCAGGTAGAGGGAGATTCCTAGCTGGATAAAAACAGACCCCTGGCATCCTTTGTATACCTTCCATAGGCACAGGGCACCTGCATTGTTGATTGATGTCATTTTGAACAGCTGTCTCCTCGCAGCTATTATTTCCCCAATTTTTTTTTTTTTTTTTGCCAGAAAAATAACAAAAACTCCAGCCCACCCCCTCCTTCCCTGGGACCTATTTTTAAAATGTATCCATAAAAGTATATCTTTAAAAGGGAGTTGCTCCGTTTTTCAACATGTGGATAATTGATTTGTTACAATGCATAAAAGAGCATTTGTCATTTCGAAACACCCAAGACATGCATGCTTCTTCCTCCCGAGATGAGCGTGGAGGCACTTGACTTATTGCTGCCATTAAATTGAAGTATTCGGCTGATTATTTGGTATTTCAGAATTCCTTATAAATCACCGCCTTATTTTGGTGATTACGATTTTAAGAAGAGATGCTTGATTTATAGGGGACATCAGGGAGGAGGAGGGAGGCAGAGGGAGGGGCAGCAGGAGGTGGCAGGGCTAGAGGCTCTATGAAGAAACAATTCGAAACAGTTGTTTGATACATTACCTCCTTCTCTACAAAATGCAGCCCAAGAATATGCCTACACCTGGGAGATTTTCATTACTGGAGGTTTGGAGGTGGGTAAATATATGCAGGGGAGGAGGTCCAGGGCTCTCTGCAGACTGGGCTGTGCCTCTCCACTCTGGGTTCTGGTTTCCTTCCAGTTGAGGGTAGAAGAGAACAGAGCTCCAAAGTGAAACTCGTCCTATTGTGATGCATGGGCAGACCTTGAAATGTGGGTCCCGTGTTCTGAGAGAACACAGCAGAGGGCCGGCTCCAGCTGGACACAGCTGGGTTCTGATATGCAACAGAGCGGGAAATGACTTCTTAAGCCCCAGCGAGTCCATCAATCAACTGCATTTAGTGACAGGTGAGGGGAGGCACACCAATGTGGCAGACACTTTGGAAGGGCCCAGAAATTATTAGACACAATGCTTGCCTGCTAAACCTACAGACTAGCAGGGAAGGCCTAGGCAGATTGTGTCCATCAAGATTAAGAAGTGACATGAAATGAGTCTTGGAGTGGTTATGCAGAAGTGGCACTGGGTACAACAGATCTCCCCCAGCTGTAAGTTGGCGACTCAAATGTCTTTCTTAAGGAACCCCCACATCTCCTCCCACCATGAGAGGTCAGGCTTGAATTTCCAATGTCAAGAAAAGGCACGTGTTGGTAGTCAGACTCGCCTGATGGGATCTGTTCAGTGCTGTTTTGTTTAAATTGAAGCATGAACAGATGCTCAGGTGGACAGGATGGTGACAGAATCCAAAACTAGTCCTATAGGGAATAGATAAAGAAAATGAGGCCTTCCACCTGGAGAGGAGAAGGGACGTGAGAGCTCACACATATCAGAAAGGCTGTCATGGGGAAAAGGAAGCAATTTCCTTTGTAATTGTTCCAGAGAGGAGAGTGAAGACTGCTGGCAGAAAGCTGCAGAGAGGCAGATTTCAGTTCAGCACTAGCAATTAGAGCTCACTGGACGTAGAGGAGTGGTAGGTGGTGTGTTTCCTGCCATGGGAGGTGTTAAAGAACAGGCAGGGTGGCCATGTTGGAGTCACTGTTCAGAGGATCTCTGCATTTGGTGGAAAGTAAAACTAGGTACAATTGAAGGTTCCCTGCCACTGAAAGATTATATCATTTTATAACTTGAGTTCACTCTAATGCATAAATGGTTGATGGGTTCTTTCCAGAAAGTATATGGTATTAAAGCCATGAAATGTAAAAAGTGATGGGTATGCTAACAGAACCATATGTGCTCCTAAGAGAAGAAATGGGCTTTGAAATAAATGAGTGCGGGTGTCCATTTCAGCACTGAACTTGGTATTCTCAATCAGAGAGGCAATAACACATAAGGATTAAAAGTAAATATGTTAGCATCACAAAGTAGGTTTAGGTTCCGGCTCCAGCACTTACTAGTTGCGTGGCCTTAGAAATGTTACTTAACCTTTTTGAGATTCATTTTTCTCGGTGGTCAAGTAAGGATCCTAGTGGTGCTGGTCTCACAGAGACATGGTGAGGATCCAGTGAGATTATTTATGTAAAGAATTTCGCACAGTACCTGGTACATAGCAAGCGCTCAATCATTGTGAGTTGATTGTGAACAGGTGTTGCATGTTCTTAATTCTAGTATGCACCGTTTTCTTCATTTAATGTTTCTGACAATTATAATAGAGATTCACATGGGGTGCATTGTTTCTCTCCCCCTCCACACATGCACACGAGACAGACAGACAGACAGACAGACATAGTATGCTTTACAAATAACAGCGTCTTAGAATCAAATCTGCACCCTTCTCCAGGCAACCTTTCATGGTTACTAGCCTGAACTCCTGTCGGGAGAATAGAAAGTGAATGGAACTAGAGAATATTATGCTAAGTGAGATCAGCCAGGCACAGAAAATCAAGGGTGGTATGTTTCCTCTTATATGTGGAAGCTACCGAGAAAATAGGAAACACAAGGGACTTCAGAGAAATGAGGAAAGAGACCAGTAGAATAGTGCAAGGGGATTGAGGGAGAGAGATGGGGAGGGAGAAGAGGAGAATTGATGAAGAAAACATTCAAATAATGGTATGTCCATATATGAAGGTACCACTACCAATTTCACTCACTGTATGGGGGGAGCAGTGTGGGATCTGGAGGGAAACGCACCAAGTGCTGTGCGTACGTATGTTGTTATCACTTTGAACTTCACTATGATGTATAATTACAATTCACCAATAAAAGTATATATTTTTAAATTAAACCTAAAAAATAAAGTGAATTCTGCTAAACTAAGCACCTAGCTATATTTGTTTCTTCTACACCCTGGGCAAGAATTCTGTCCAGAATTTAGCGAACCACACCAGCTCCCACTTACCCTGCCTTTTCTGCATGCCTGGTGTGGCCCTGGATGAGACACCTGCACATACTTCATCCATTTCATCCTCACATCACCCAGGTGAGGTCAGCACTAGTTTGCCGTTGGGACACTGAGGCTCAGTATAAGATACTTGCCCATAAACGTGTTACTAGTGAATGGCACCGCTTGTTTATGAACCAGGGTCTTATGTGACTTCATCACCCATGCTAGTTCACAGGATGTTTTAAGAGAGATGGGAATTATAGGTCTTCTTAACTTCCCGCTTATTAAGTCCCCGGTTAAGGTCTCGTTGGTGGCTTTTCACGCACAGTGATTCCCTGGGGAGTGAGGGAGAGGCATGTGGAAAAGAGGAGTAATACAGGCTCCAGCGTCCCATCCCATAGACCTTCACACACCTCCTGAGGTTGTACGCGTGAGCCACGTACACATGCCGGCATGAGCCACATACACATGCTGGCACGCATCTGATGGAAAGACCCCGGGAAAGGGTGGGTCTCACTAGACCAAGGCTATGGGCTGTTCCCCAACAGCCTCCCAGGACAGCCTTCACTACTATAGCAAGTTTCCCAGTCCGGGGACTGGCCCACAGCCTCAGAGATCTAGAACAGACCTCTGTTCACTCCCCAGCAGACTCAGAAAGAGGACTCAGGAAGGCCAGCCCATACCACACTTAAAGAGTGAACAGACATGTTAAACCATGATCAGCATATTAATTTGCAGTGAGGACTCCGAGTGCAAGGTAGCTGGATGTGTGGGCCTGACCAGGCTCTGTGTTCTTGGAGACAGCCTGTTGCACAGCCAGACTGTCAGCAGACAGCTCAGCCAGCATGGAGATAGCGCAGGGTGACTGGGGAGGACTGGACACCTTGGGTCAGCATGGCCTGATGCCTCAACCCCAACAGGGGCCCCTGCTGGAAAACCAGGCAGAGGCCTGGCACCCTTCCTACCTCCCTCCCCTGCACAAAGCCTGCCAGCTTTGCCCCTGAGGCTCTTTCATGGGGGCTCTTGGCTGACCAGCCCCCCTGCCTGACAGTCCCACCTCCCTCCTCCCGGAGGCCACAGCCTTTGTCTAGCTGCCTCTCTGAGGGCTTTTGCTGAGCTCTACCTGATCCTATCTGGCTTAGTTTACAGTGGGGAGGGACCCTAAGAGAACATTCTGTTTCTCTTGTCTACTGATGGTTGGAGCTCTGGCACCACTGTTGCCCTGCCCCACCCCATACCCACCGGAGGCCACCCTCATTTGGAAGAGCAGGTGGAGAGCCCTCAACAGCCAGTCCGCAGGGCAAGGAAGAGGCGCTCCAAGGGTCCTGTCCTAGTTCCCAGTGCTGCGGACACTGCTGGATGAACTTGAATGGCATGTTCTCCACCCCACCCCACAGAGGGGCTCAGTCATCTCAGCTCCACCACCCTCAATCTAGAAGTACATTCTTTTGCTTGAGAAGGAGTATTCAGCATATAAACTCCGAGGACCTCTCCAAGCCCCGTCACAGACCTCTACATTCATAATCCTACAGGTTCCTCTTTCATCCCTCGCCCCACAGTCAGCCGCCTTCCCTGCTGTGCATCCCAATTCTGAGCCCCAACACCTTCCAAGCTCCTGAAGCCACGCCCTACAGGGCCCATGCTGCTTCCTTGACTCCCCATAGCCTCCTGGTGCTGCCTGGGATTCCTCTGAGAATGAAAGTACATCTGGTTAATAACAACAAAACAGTAATAACAATAGCATGTACCATGTAGCAAGTGTTAACTATGTACCCAGGCATCCTCTAAATGCTTTGCATGCATTAGAATCTCACTGACCATTCCAAATAACTCCAAGAAGCGGATGCTATCCTCATCTCATAGATGAGGAAAGCAGGAAGCCTAGAGTAGTGTCCTTGTCATCACACAGGTAACCCATGCGGGACCAGCACTTGGGCTCGGGTCTGTCTGACTCCGGGGCTGGTGCTTTCAGGCACCACTCTGTCCAGCCACACCTCAAGCAGCAAGCACCTCCCGGCTAGAAACACTGCCAAGCATGGTGGAGAAGGGAGTAGTCCGAGGCTTTATCCCTTCCATAATTTACTCATAAGGGCTAAGAAGAGAAATAAGCAGAGTTCAGCAGAAAGGAGTAATGCAGGGTACTATTACGATGAGATGATTAGTTTAACTCTGTCAGCATCCCTTTACTTTAACATGGACTATTAAACTCTTCTAAGCTCTATGTATATTGCTATGCAAGAGCAGCTTCAATCTTGTTTCAGTAAAATCATCACCCCCTGAAGCCCTCCAACATGAAAACGCTGGAGCCAACCTGGCCTGGTGCCGCCCTCATTAGCTGGGTGACATCACTCCCAGGTGAACCCACCTACCTGATGAGCCTCCTGGTACAGTATCCATCCTCCCTAGGATCATGCTCTGTGGCCAGGACAGCTTTTGCCAAGCTGTGTCTTGGGCCCTGGCCAGTCAGCTGTCTCCCAGGGCTTCCCTAGCTCCCAGCCCACAAGCTTTGGAGCATTCTGCACCCAGGCTGCCTCTTGTAGAGCCACCCAATATGTATGCAGAAAGCTCCTTCCTCCCCATGGGTCAGACACAGCATCCAAAAAGAGGAGAATTGCAATGAGAAAAAAAGAAAGCTTTGATTTGAAGATTTCCTGGCATAATTCAAGGGAAGATTATGCTAAGTATAGGGGGAAAACTCTTTTCATCAAAAGAGCATCATTAGAATTTTCCACATCACTTAAGCCTCTGTGATGATTCAAACCAGTGGATTTCTTAAAACAATAATAATAATAATAATAATAATAATAATAATAATAAATGACTACCATTCTGAAAGTGCACAAAACAAAGCAAGCTTAAGCAAATGCCTGGGAAGCTGCTCACTGTCTCTGGCTGGGTCCTCCTGTTCCAACACCAACAGGAACTGACAATCATGGTTTTCTGAAGAGCTAGCATAAAAGAGGAAGGAATTAGAAGGCCTCGCCCAAGGGTCCTTAGTATGCACAGGACAGAGATGGGGAGGGACCGCAGGAAGATGACCAGGGGATTGCAAGTCTGTTTCAGATATATTTTGAGGCCCTGTACTAGGTACTTATGGCATGCAGATTGAAAGAAAGACCTGGCCACTGGCCTCAGGAAGTTCCCAGTCCAGCAGGGTGACAGACTGGTAAGCTAGCAACTACTGCATGATAAAAACACAGAAGACCTTTGACACACATGGCAGTGACTCTAGGGTTCAGTTGCCAACTCTTTGGTTCACCTGGGAAAGTCATAGAACTTCTTTGTGTCTCCCTTGCCTCACCTAGAAAATGTGGACAGTAATAATAAACTCAAGTCTGTAAAAAAGACCCAGAAAAGTGCCTGCTACATGCTCATTGTGCTGGTCATTATTGCCACTAATGGAAACTGAGCATCTAGTCCAGTTCCCACCCTCTCACCCACCACCTTCAAAGGCAAGGTTTCGGGAAGTCTTGGTGAGCTGTGCCATCAAGGTCGGGGGAGTTAGCCACACGCAGAAGGTGGGAAGAAGAGGATAGAGCATGGGCAAAGCATAGGCATTAGATGGCATGCTGTATACATGTTCATATATTAAATGGCATTTCATATTCATGTGTGTATATTAGATTGCACTTGATATACTTGCGTGTATATTAAATAGCATGTTTGTGCATGTACACACACTAAATGGCATGTTGTATACATATACAAATACTAAATTGAACATTATATATATGTGCATATATTAAATGCAGTATTGTATGCATGTATGTACATTAAGTGAAATGATGTGAATGTAGCATGCCATGTTTTATGTATGTGCATATCTTAAATGCATGTTGTCCACATGTATAAACATTAAATGGCATGTTGTATATGTGTGTATAAATGAAATTGTATATTGTATGTCACTGGGATGATAGGGAATGAGTGGGAGTAGCAGATAAGTCAGTGAGGTACAAAAGGTCACACCATAGGGAATCTTCTTGGTCATGCTAAGGAGCTCGAGTGCTTTTGTTTGTGAGTAGGAATCTGTTAAAGGATTTTAAGCAGAGAATCAACATAATCAGATTTGTAGCCTAGAGAAGAGCTTTGCATGGGGAGAGACTGGAAGTAGGTTGGCGGCTCCAGCTGGTAGAAGACTGATGCAATCTTCCTCTTATGAAATGATGGGGATACAGAGTAGGATAGATCAAGAGAATCAAACGATATTTAGGATTTCCAGTCCAAGATGGTGGGTTGAATACAAATTTTTATGTCTGCTCCCTTCCAATACCCCACTGAAGCAACCATAAATTATTTAAATTACACACACAAACACACACAGGACAAAGAGATAAGATGAAGAATAAATAATAAAATCTCAGAATCCAGGAAGGAGACAACCACTTAGCAATTAACAAGCAAGCCCAAGGAAACTGGATTCCAGCCAGACAGTGAACAAACACATAATCTGCACCACGAAAGCCCCGTAGGTCCAGACCAGGGTTCAGAAAGGAAGCAGGGGTACTAGTTTATTTCTGAAGCTGAGACCCAGACCTGCCCCTCCTCAACAGAGCAGCAGATCTAGCCTCTAGTACAGCACTGCCCAAAGAAATGTAGTACAAGCCACATACATAATATTAAATTTTATAATCATCACATTTTAAAAAAAGGAAAAGAAACAGGTAAAGTTAACTTTATTATTAAGTTTTATTTTTAATTGACACATAATAATTATACATATTGATGGGTTCAATATGATGTTTTGATATACATATACATTGTGTGATGATAAAATCAGGGTAATCTATCACCTCAAACATTGATCATTTCTTTGTTGTGAGAATATTCAAAATCCTTTTAGCTCTGTTGAAATATACAATACACTATTATTAACTATAGCCACCCCACTATGCAATAGAACACCAGATTTTCTTTTACCTCACTACAACTTTGTGCTCATTTGCCAACCTCTTGCCCTATCCCTATCATATCCCTATCATCATCCCTATCACCTCCTACCCTCCCCAGCTTCTGATAACCGCTATTCCTCTCTCTACTTCTGTGAAATGGACTTTTTTATATTCCACACGTAAGATTAACTTTGATAATACAATTTATTTAACCCAATATATCCCAAATATTACCATTTCAAATGTAATCAATACAAATAATTGATGAGCTTTTGTACATTCTTTCTACTCAAAAGATAGTGTATATTTATACCTACAGCATACCTGAACTTGGTTGCTAAATTTTCAAGGGAAACACTTGATCTGTTGTTAGATTTCATAAACTCTACAGTTTAAAAAGTAGATCCATATACCCAAGTCATTCCAAAATATATAAAAGTTTCCCAATACTGAATGGGGTATACGTTTTGAAAAATAAATTAATTAAAATTAAAAATTTAGTTCCTCGGTTGTATTAGCCACTAGCCTATGTGGCCAGTGTCTGTTATCCTGGACAGCACAAGTCCAGGATCTTTGAACTAAGTGGTACCAGTTCCAGTTAAAACCAGGAACTCTGTACTAACAACAGGAGAAATAAGAGAATATTTTTCTACATGCTGAATGTTGAAACTCCAGCCTTTTTCCCCAAATGAACTCCAGTGATTGCAGCTAAACCAGGCTCATACCCTCTGGAAGAGTGACCCAAACCCATGACATGAAGTGATCTAATTAAATAGCCCAGCAAGATTAGCCTACCCTGAGGCCCAGAATTATTGAGCCCCAACCAAAAATAGACAAGAATCCCGAAACACATGAGGAATCCTCTAGTCTGGAGACAGACAATTAGTCATCACTGTAACAAATACCTGAGATAACTGACTTTAAAGAGAAAAGGGGTGTTTGGGGTCACAGTTTTGGAGGTTTTGGTCCTTGAGCAGTTGGCCCCATTGCTTTGGAACTGTGGCAGCACATCACAATGGGAGCACAGAGTGCAACATATTCATGGCTGAGACACAAAAAAAAGAGAAGAGGAAGGGGCTGGGGTCCCAATATCACCTTCCAGGGCACACCCCCAATGATCAGAAGACCTCCCACTAAACCCCTCCTTTTAAAGTCTCTACCACTTCCCAATAGTGCACCCGGGGAACTAAGCCTTTAATACATAGCCCTTTGGAGGACATTTAAGATCAAAATTATAAACCAGCCGGGCATGGTGGCACACATCATAATCCCAGCATTTGAGAGGCTGGGACAGGAGGATCACAGATTCAAGGCCAGCCTTAGGAACTCAGTGAGACCCTCAGCAACTTAGCAAGACCCTATTTCAAAATTAAAAAGGGGGGGCTGGATGTGTAGCTCAGAAGTAGAATGAGCCTGGGTTTAATCCCCACTACAAAAAAAAAAAAGTCCAAACTATAGCATAAACCAAAACCGATGGGGGGAAAAGTAACTTGAGGAAAATAGGTACTATACAAAAGAAGGAGGAGGAGGAGGAGGAGGAGGAGA